>APFE030494014.1:0-23095 GCA_000404065.3 Pinus taeda | reverse complement strand
TTATGTCAAAACCAGGGAAGGAGCACTGGACAACAGTGAAGCGGGTTTTCAGGTATTTGCGTGGCACTAGTGATTATGGTTTGTTCTACCAAGGAAGACCAGGATTGGACAGAGTGTTGGATATCTGTGGCTTTTTTGATGCAGACTGGGCTGGAGATCTGGATCAGAGAAGATCTACAAGTGGGTATGTGTTTAACCTATTTGGAGGTGCAGTCAGTTGGATGAGTAAGAAACAATCTGTAGTGGCACTATCAACTACAGAGGCAGAATACATGGCAGCCCCTCATGCAAGCAAGGAAGCAGTTTGGTTGCAGAGATTGTGTTCAAGTATGGGGTTAGTACAGGGAGCTATAAGGATAGACTGTGACAGCCAAAGTGCATTTTCTTGGCAAAGAACCCTGCTTATCATTCAAAGACAAAGCACATTGATGTTCAGTATCACTTTGTGAGGGATATGATAGAAGACAAAAAGGTGTTGCTGGTAAAGGTGGACACTTTGAAGAATATTACAGATGCATTGACAAAATCTCTTAACTTTGAGAAGTTCTCTTGGTGTAGAGAAACAATGGGTGTTTCATGGCTGAAAGAATGATTAAGCTCTCCTGTGGCCCCCTATGGAAAGAAAACAACAAGTGGGAGATTGTTGGGTTGTGTTATATTCTTTCCACATAGTTAACATGGGGTTTAAGGGGTACCCGTAACCCAATTTTATGGGGTTTGGGGCAGCGCCCCAGAAATTTTGGTTTTGGACCCAATGCAAACCCACCTATGGTTTTGTGCATGATTTTTGCACATGTTTTTTGGACACGATCGGTGGCTGGTTGGGCTTGATATTAAGATGTGAAGGACCAAGGAGGAGGCGTGGACTAGGAACGATGAGTAGGGGGGGCCCATGAAGGTATGGAAGTGAGTTTTTTAGGGTTGTAGTATGCCTAAGATGTCCCTTGCATCCCTTGCTGGTATGGTCTAGGTCCATGCAGCCTCCTTTGGTTTATGTAATAGAGTTGTTCAATGACTCCCTCAGCCCCTTGATATACAACTTTAAGTTTGGGTAAGGAAGGGCACTTATCTGTACCATGATTTTCTTCACAAACTGAACAAATCTATATAGAGATCAATGGGCATTCATTCCTAGGATGCCTCCTAGTGCATCTAGGGCAAAAAAGGGCCAAAGCCTTCTCTACTTCCTCTTGTTTCCTTTTGATATGCAAGGTATCCATTTGCATGGAAAGAGTCTACGAAATCTCACTCTTGAAGTCTTCCAGCATGTTTCCAATTTCTCTTTTAATGGATGAGGTAGAGGAAGAGGTACTTGCAATAGGTTGACTCCCGCTACCTACCTTTCTAGCTGCTCTAGAATGGTTTCTAGAAACAGTCTTTATGTTCTCATAGGATAGCTGGTAGATGTACCCCTCGGCCAATAGATGGAGGGTGTCTAAAATATCTTCCCAGATTCCCCTAAGCAGGACCAGCTTTAGAGACTCAGGGTCAAGTGTATACCCAGCCCTTTTGTAACTGAGCTGGAACCTCTCTTCATAGTCCTCCAGGGACTCATCACTTCCTATGTTCATTTAGAAAATTTCTTCTTTAGTATCTTTTGACCTATAATAGTCTCAATACTTGTTGTTAAAGGCTTGATGCATCTAAGCCCAAGTTGTGATTCTATTGCTAGGTAATCCCATGAATCAGCACATTGTTGCATCCTTAAGAGTAGAAGGGAACAGTTTCAACTTTTGCTTATCTTCTGCATAGTCATAGGTTCAACATATAACATCAAACTCAAACAAAAAGGTATCAAGATCTTCTGTAGTCAGACCATGAAAATGAGGTAGGGAGGAATGGCTTATATTCTTCATTTTGGTGTCCCCATTGGTCTCCCAAATGGGAAAGGTGCCCTCTATTCTCTCTCCATTCCCCCTAGCATTTCTGTGTTTAGCCATTGACTCCAAATGAATTTTTTCTTCTTCTTCTTCCCCTATAGGTTCTTCAAATATGTCTTACTATTCACCTAAGGGTTCTTCTTGATCGTAGCCACCGAAGAAGAGAGAAGGTTGGATGTGTGAAGTAGTGGGGCTATTGGGCAAAAATTTTCCTGAGTTATCTCTATTCCTATGAGGCATGAAAGGAAATCTTTTTGGTTGGTTTTTGTTTCTTTTTTAACCACACTGATAGTACCTGCAAAAAATGAAATTGATTTGAACAAAACAAATTGAAACTACCTGAAATAAACATGCTGAATGGAAATTTACAGAATTGAAAAGGAGAGCAAGGAAATGTAGAACTGAAGGGAAAGAAATGACTAGTCTACTTTTACTGAAATGAAATTTGTAAAATTGAGAAAGAAAGCACAGAAATGCAGAAATGAAAGAAAATAAATGACTATTCTACTTTTTCTGAAATAAACTATTAGCAGAATGTTGCAAGAAGAAATAGAAGAAAGCAGTAATCACAGAACACTTTGACACTTCCTTGGCAATGGCACCAAAAAGTGGTGAGCACTAGTATTGCAGCAATAATGCTGCAACTCCTGGGCTACCTACTTTACTCTTATCAACTCGGTAGTTCATAACAAACTTGGAAGCATCGGTGCTGTATGCAAAAGTACTAGTTCTTACTGAAGGTTGTCACTTTGTCAGCTGGCACAAGATCACTAGAATCTCAAGCCAACTTCTATGGATTTTAGAAGAAGCTCTATATGTGATGAAAGGAAAGAAAGATAGATGCTATTCTAACTGTAGAAAGGAGAAAGACTTAAATGTAAAGCAAGACTAGTGAACCCTAATTAACCAACTAATTCTACTTTTGTAGAAAGCGCTATGAAAACCATGAAAGGAATGCCATTACCTATTCAAGGAAGTAAACAACATTTAACTATGCTATTTCTAGAAGTAAATAAGCAGAAAACACATTTTTGGATTTTTATGTATTTTTATGTGAATTTGACATGCACGTAATTTATTGTGTGTGAATGTGGCAGTGAATAGGTGGTGTTGAAGGACAATTTTGGGACTTGAGAAGGTGTAGGATGGTGTGGATGGGTCCTAGGAGGTCTCAGGTGGCATTTTGGAGGCTTTTCCCACCCTCAGCATTGAAAAGGAACCCTACAGGAAAGTCTACAGGATGACACAGGAAATCTAAAAGAGGAAAAACAACATTCTACAGGAGGCCTACAGGACAAGGCCGAGAGTAGTTTTAACTGTTTTGAGGGTGTGAGAGTGGGTGAAAGAGGGGGAAAAGGTTGGAATGAGGTTTTAGGGCACCTATGGTCTACCATGAACCACCAAGAGAGAGAAAGATGATTGGATTTACTCAAGGAGAGAAGAATAATTTTTATGGAAAATGCAGGAAACTAAGGTAGAATTGAGGTGAGATTTGGGAGACCTGTAGGGCATGGATCAGATGGAGGATGGGATGGTTTATAGGTTGACCTACTACTAGAAGAGATCTGTTACAAATAAACTGACAATCAACCAATAATATCAAACAAGCAATGAAATGAATGCATCTAGAAAAAATAGAGTTTTGCATCAAACTAGTCTAAACTATGATCTATGAAAGTAAATGCTGAGGAATGCTGCAAAAAAGGAAAGCATGAAAGAATAATATTGCAAATTAACAAGTGAGTAGGATGAAGAAGATCTGAAGCAAAACAAAATTGGACTATTAACCTACTAAAACACTGCAAACACTAGAAGTCCTATGAATGAGGAAAATCTATGTTTTTGGGGTAGCAAGAGGGTCTTTGCCTCAAACCATGGTCCCAAAGGGAGGAAGAGAGGCCAAGGCACTATTTCTAGCCTTTTAAATAATTTATTTATTACTTCTTAACTTTCTATAGAAAGCACAAATGGAAGCAAACTATTGAATCATCAAAAGAAACCTATTCTTAACCATAAAAGAAATACATCTAATAGCAACCTAATCTACAAACTGAAATAAAACATACAAATATAAGTAAAGAGGAACTTGGCTACTTGGATTGGGCCCTAACCCAAGAGCTTCAGCCCTATCAGGTAACTCAGTGCTAACTCAAAAAGGATTCCATCTTTGTTATCCAAAATAATAACAAGATTACATGAAATTGTCACAAAATAATAAGCTTGAAGTTGAGGAGAGCTTACATAAGCAAAAATCCAACAAAAATCTGACCCTAGGGAGGTCTTAGGTCTATCTACTTATAAAAATGAAGCGACCAACATCTTCCTTAAAATTAGGGAGGCTTGACTCCCAAAACTTGAGATAATCATCAGTCATCCTCCACTTGCTCAGCTGCCTTCTAGTGCATGATTTGGCTGCTTGTACTATGAGCTGAATGAAGTGGAATTCGAAGTGAAGAGTAATAAATGAGGGGGATTCCCTCCTATAAGTCATGTCCTTTGTCCACTTCTATTATTTCTGCCATTTTTCCACTGGATCCTTGACTTTGACCACAAAAATCATTAATAATCTGCATTAAACACATGTTAGACCACATGGCATCATAACTAACTTAACTCACTCTATAAGAATAAATATAATCAGAAAATCATGTAATAAGCTAAGAGAATGGTTGATTTGAATAGGTTAGGAGGTAAAATGAGCACATATAATTACCCATTTATGAGGATCATCATACATTACTTGAGATGGAAGGATAACAATTGTGTTTAATCACCACTTTCCATTGCTGAACCACCTCTGGCATCAGTAGCTGGTCAACCTTCCTTACTTCTTGTAGGGCAACGTTAGGCATATGGCCACATCTGTTAAAACAACTACACATCCAAAAACATGTGTCACTAACCATGGCCTTATCAAACTCATTGTGTTGGATGCTCTGAGCTGTCAGGGCAATAATTGGGAAGAATTCATGAGGAAGAGGTTCAGGACCACCCATAGGAGGCAAAATGAGACGTCTGAGGAAGCTCTAGAGGTGACAAAGGAGAAAACTCAACCCTCGGTAGTAAGGGCTAGCAAGAGGCTAGTTGATAAACCAATTGGTGACAGGTGACCGAAGCAGAGGATAAGGGTTAGCAGGCACCCAGAGTCCCCATCCATGTCAAGGAAGAACAAAGAAGAAATAGAGCAGAAAGACAAGGAGCAGGCTCAGCTAGATGAACCTTCTTCAACTAGTAAGAGGGAACCAAATCCTTGTAGTCAAAAATTGAAATTATAGAAAAAGAAAATAGAGAACTAAGGGAATAACTAGCAGAAGGAAAGATAGAGCCAAGAGCCCCAAGGCTAAATACTTTGGCAGAGGCTATTGATAGGTCCAAAAGGGGAGATGTCTCGAGCACTATGTGCATCGCCTGTGTTGAGAACCTAGTGGTAGTAGGATTTAAATTCTGTGCAGCAGACACCACCTCGAGGGAGACACAAACTGAAATATGGGAAGTTGTTGCACAAGAACGTATTGAGGATGTTGTTGTTACACAAGAACTAGCAACCGAGATGACACATTACACAGAAAGTGATCGGGTAATGGAAATAGATGAGCCCTTGGTTGACACTTCTATTTCATCATAACTAGTAGTGGAGGATGATGTTATCCAAGGGAAGGAAGGGGAAGCTAACATCCATGAGTCTATGATCAACACTGCTGTTACACAAGAACAAGTAGTGAAGATAGAAGCTAATTCAGAGAAAAATGATGTACAAAAGTCTGTGGATAACACTACTGCTACACAAGAACCAACAGTGAAAATGGAAGCTAACCAGGAAGATAAAGAAACTCTGACAAAATTCACTGACGAAACTATTGTTACACAAGAACCAGCACCCGAGGTAAAATAGTTTCACCCTTGGGAAGTTGTAACTACACCCTCCATTGATTGTGCATGTGGAAGAACACTGGGTCCTGATGAAGGATGGTGTTTTGAGAAGATGTTATTGTTGCCAGAGCTATAAAAATGAAAGCAATTCACACTCTCTCTACAAGAGGGAGTGATCTCACTCAAAGTACATAAAAGAATGATGGATTCCCTAAGAGAAAAATTGCTAAAAGAAGAATGAGAAAGAGAAGAGGAAGCACGGAGGCACAAAGAGGTTATAAAGAAGGATGATGAATAGTTGTATCAATTGAATCTACATTTCTTGGACCTAATGGACGATAAGACCAAACTCTGTGACCTTACCCTAAACCTGCTAGCATGCAGGCAATTGTCCCCATCATACCTAGTGTTCCTTTCGGAACATTATTATTTATTTCAATTAAAGGCATTTTTTGAGAACATGTCCTATTTGGGTTCTTCAACCTGTACGTTTTTGGAAAATTTTCACTCCCATGACCTTTATGACCAGAACTTGTTGTGCAAGTTGTTCTTGCACAATATCATGTGTGAATATGTAAGTAGGAATATGGTGGCGAGTGTCTTCTCGTACATCTATTGTAGGCCTTCCTTTCATTCATGAGGAATCATATTGAGTGGCACCTAGCCAAGGAATCAACAAAAGTCAATGAGTAGAGAACAACTTTATGGGTCACATCTGAATTGGTGATGGCGTACGAACTTTGGCGTGAGTTTAAACTACTCTTGAGCACTCTAGAAATCAGAGAACGATCAGATGCCTATAGAAAAAGGACCATGAGGATTTGCCTCAACCTATATACAGAGATGAAAAGCTGAGTGTTAGTAGGATGTCTCAAGTGCACTAAGGCCTGTAGTGTTGAAATATGAGAAGGGGATCCTTTCGAGTTTGGGAACTTTTTGGATGCTGTTACATGGGTCCCGGAATATGCTTGGATTGTACAGACACTGGGGGCATTATGGATTGTCCTCAGATTCAAATTTCCTTTGATATGGTTGCTAGTGGGGGAGTATCAACCAGATTACTACCTATGTTACTACAAAGAGGAACCTTGGGCATGTCAGTTGATGGCCATTCAAGGGTTCAGAGCTCTGGGCAAAGACACTGCTGGTGCCTACAATTTCATAGACTTGCATCAGATGTACATTAGAAGGAGTTGAGAACCTGCATGGGGACATGCAGTTTCTTCAGTTAAGGGGAGATGTTGGATGTGGCTTTTTACCTATTTTTTGCACATTCTTTCCCCAGTTTTGAACTTTCTGTGCTCTAAGCCTATGACTTTACATGATCCATTTCCCTGTTTTCTCACCTTTTTAACATATTATACTATCATGTTACTTTGTTGTATTTTACTGAATAATATGAGGCTTTATTCCTTTTTGTGGCTAACTGCGAGAGCATTGAAGAATTATATTCAGAAGCTCTTCCTTTTAGGTGTTAGCTCACAAAACAAAGCTAGGAAGCAGATAGCAAGTGTGCATTAACTACAGGAAAGGGCAGAATGGGTCGCTGTTACACATTGGATGTTGTTACAAGTTACTGTTACACATTGGATGCTATGACAGAATGCTGTTACACTATGCACTGATACAAGAATCCATCATCACACCAAAAGTGTTGTTCCCAATGATGTCGTGACAACCCGAACCGCCATTCACTCAATGTTGTTGCGTTGAAGCTGGAAAATGTGGGTATTATTCAACATAACAATTGTCAATACTAGGGATTGTTTATTTTGGAAGCAACAAGACCCAAGCAATTCAATCATAACTAATGTATATTTATTTAGAAATAGGTTATAACTATTATTTTTTATCACCATGAGAATCATGAGATTCTCATGACTAATCTGTTTTCTAAATTTTAGGTTGTAATAACTATAAAGGAACTTGATGTTTCATGTACAAGGACACAACATATAGAAAAGTATTGTTACTCTACCTCTGTAATTCTAAGTTTATTCTTAGTACTAATCAGCATGGTGATTTTGTTACTTCTCTTTAGCTATTTCGTTAATTACTTTTGTGTTATTCACACTCCTTCATGAGGTGGAAGGTCCCTCCTCTTTGCTAGGGATTATAGGATAATGGTAGTGTAAATTCTAGTTTAGCTAATTGATTTATGGTTTCTCACTGTTGTTGTACAAACTGTGGATTATATTCACTATTGTTTCCATTTATATTATGTTGTCACACTGAGTTAATCAACAAAATGGTAGTAACCAGTTGGACTAGATATTAGTTCCTGTGTGGTGCACCTTTACTTTGATAGCTACGAAGCATGATTTAATTATCTAGATTGTTTTTATGTCTACATGCATGGTTTGATTGAGCAATTTAGATCAGCGACATCTTTTAATGTTTTCTAAATTTCCTTATTATTGGGTGGACTGCATTGGTACAAATAGTGCGAACTCCATTGAAATAATAAGACCTACACTAGGTTGACAATTAAATGTTTCAGTCTCGGTCAATTAAGATTGATTAAAACAACACTACAGGTTGGTTACAAGAATTGATCACTTCTGTTCGACTACATATGTTTATGCGTAGTCATAGTTCATTAGGCATTGCTTATGAATGTTGATAGTTACATGTGGAAATGTGTATAATATCGTAATCGTTGTTTTCATGCATGAGGTCATAACATGCATTATTCATATGTCCATTCATTAATGATTGGACCCTAACTAGAGTGATGTTTATGTGTTGATACATTTATTTTCTTATATCCATATGTTGTTATGTTTATGGTATACATGTGTCACGGTAATTTGTTGATCTTGCACACAAGGTATCCTCCCCAGATTATACTAAGGTGCATTGATTTATTGTGATTTTGTTTTTCTGACATATTATGCATTGTAGGAAAGACATCAAATAGTTAGGAAGATGGTAGACTATGCACAATCTCCCTATGAATCATATGAACAGTGTGGCATGGGGCAGTCTTTTGATTTGGCAAGCACATTGAGAAGGTTGAAGGAAGAGATAAAAGTTGTAAGGAAGATAATTACATGATCATATAGGAACAAGAGAAGCAAGCAAAGGTTAATACAATACTTCTTTAGAGTTTGTTAGAATTTTAGCGATAAGGGCCACTTCATATCAATCATGGAAGAAAGGATAGAACTAATGGGGCATATGGAAGTAGGTCTCCTGGTAGACACAAGTCAGATAGATATGACATGGTGAGAGATGGCAGGTTGTTGGACACTCTGGATAGGACAGGTGATGGATACAGGTCTATTCTACTTTTGGTTCTGATAGACATCATGATCATCATCATTATCATTGTTATAGGAGGAGTGTTAGAGGATACTTCCTAGATGAGCTTAAGAAAGTGAAACCACCTAGGTTTTATGCATATGTGAAGAACACAAAATATAGAGAGGCTTAGATGCTTGGGATGAATAAATTCATTGAGTTTCATGAGTACACAGATAACATGAAGGCCATAGTAGTGATTTTCAACTTGAAAGGTAAAGTAGACATTTGTTCGGAAGATGTTAAGTCAGAGACATCATGACACATGACTTGAGTTGGAATGAGTTCAAGAGGATTTTTAGGAGGAAGTACTTGTCGGAAAGGTACTATGAAAGTAAGGCTACAGACTTCTATGAGCTAAAGATGAGATCAATAATATATGAAGAGTACATTACCACTTTTTTGGAGCTATTGCATTATGTAAAGTATCTTATAGATGAGAAGGCTAAATTTCAATGATTAGTCAGTGGTTTTCCATTAGAATTTAGATATTGGATTGAGTATGATGAGCCTCAGTCACTTGAGGAAGTCATTGGGAAAATGAAGCATTGCTATGAAAAATCAAAGTGTAAGAATGAATCTCAGCAAGGATGGAAAGGGAAAGACAAAGGTAAAGGTAAATGATAGCCTAAGAGAACAAGGACTCAGAATGTAGATGAGAAAGAAAATTTGGCACCGTAAAAGAGGTTTAATGTAGATCGATGGGGAAATCAGTCACATAAGCAACATAGAGGTGTTGGTACTAATCGTTTGCAGTGTTGGACATGTGGCAAGGAACACCTAACAGATATTGTCCACAGAATGAGGGTGGTAGGTCTCAAATATCTAGTGTGCAGGAGGCACAAAATATTGGGGACATTGGTAAGAGCATTCCTTGTATATATGCAGTAGTGGATAATAGAAAAGAAGAAGATCAACAATCTATCATTGAGATGGACCGTAAGCTTTGTGATCAAGTTATTTCTATTTTGATTGACCCGGGATCTAATTATAGCTATATTAGTCCTAAATTGGTGGAAACGTGTGGTTTGAGTAAGGAATTGAATGCAAAGTCTTGGTTAACGCAATTGGCTATAG
Organism: Pinus taeda; assembly: GCA_000404065.3. NCBI lineage: Eukaryota > Viridiplantae > Streptophyta > Pinopsida > Pinales > Pinaceae > Pinus > Pinus taeda. The sequence goes on along the minus strand of APFE030494014.1, from coordinate 12,965 downwards.
GTACAAAGAAGCAAGTTCATCATTGGGTAAGAGCTTGTGCATTTGATTTGAATGGTATGCCTAATGTAGAAGATTTGAATGTATTACAATTGGGTTCATACAATATGCTATTGGGCATGGATTGGTTGTATCTTCATAGAACCAAGGTAGATTGTTATGGAAAATCTATTGAGTGTGTTGATGCCAATGGGGAACCAAGAGTCTTATAGGGAAAGAAGAAATCTACATCAGTTAGGATGCTGACAACTATGAAATCAAAGTGCAGCCAAGGGAAAGGGTGTATGCTATTTGTAGTACAAATTTCTAGTGAAAATGGTAAGGAGGTTGATGATGTAGATGTGTTGAGTAGGTAGGCAGTTTTGCAGCGGTTTTAAGATGTATTTCCTAAGGACATTACAGATTTGGCACCTCACAAGGAGGCAGAATTTTCCATTGAGTTAGTTCCAGGCATGACTGGAGCATCAAAATCACCATACAGGATGAGCACACCTAGGTTGGTCGAGTTAATATTTCAGTTGAAGGAAATGTTGGACAAGGGATACATTAAGCAAAGTGTATCTCCTTAGGGCACACCGATATTATTTGTAAAGAAGAAAGATGGAAATCTCGGATTATGCATTGACTATAGGAAGTTGAACAAAGTGACCATCAAAAACAACTACCCTTTTTTAAGGATTAATGACTTGTTTGATTAGCTGAAGGGAGCACCAATGTTCTCAAAGATTGATATGAGTTCCGAATACCATCAGGTACGCATCAAAGAGTATGACATGTACAAGACCCCTTTCCAGACCAAGTATGGTCATTATGAGTTTGTTGTAGTTCCATTTGGATAAACTAATGCTCCAAATACATTTATGTCCTTGATGAATAATGTGTTGCATCCATATTTGGATAAGTTTTTGATTGTGTTAATTAATGATATATTGGTATATTCTAAAAATTAGGAAGAGCATGTCAAGCATTTAGAAGTAGTGTTGAGGTTGTTGAGAGAGAATAAGTTGTATGCCAATATTAGCAATTGTAGTTTCCTTCATAATGAGGTACACTACTTGGGACATGTTGTCTCCAAGGAAGGCATTGCAATAGATTGAGAGAAGATAAGGGCCATCATGGAGTGGGTATCTCCTAAGAGTGTGGATGAGGTGAGATCTTTCGTGGGCTTCGCAAGATGTCATAGGAGGTTCATCAAGAACTTCTCACAAATTTCTTGTCCTATCACATCATTGCAAAGGAAAGGTAATAATTCCAAATGGACAGAGGAGTGTGAGGCTAGATTTGAGAAACTTAAGCAGTTGTTGACACATGCAATAATGTTATAGATTGCAGATCCACACAAAGCGTTTGTGGTATGCATAGATGCTTGCAAGAGAGGACTTGGTGGAGTCCATATGAAGGATGGATAGGTCATATGCTATGAGTCCTGGAAACTAAACAATCATAAGAAGAACTATATGAAACATGATCTTGAGTTAGTAGAGATAATACATGCATTGAAAATTTGGAGGTACTATCTTCTTGGTATGAGGTTTGTACTTATGAGTAATCATATTTGGTTGAGGTATTTGTTTGACCAATTGAATCTAAACTCTAGGCAGGATAGATGGTTGGCCACGATCAGTGAGTTTGATTTCAAGATCCAGTACATCAAAGGTAAAGATAATAGGGTGGAAGATGCTCTCAGCAGATAGATATAGGTAAATCACTTCGAAACTATGAGCTCTTATTGAACAGATCTACATGACAGGATCTTTCATGTAGGTCAGAAATATGTTAGGTATATGGAGATTGTGCATAGGTTGTAGTAGGGTGCTGGTACAAGTACATGTGGCAGTAAATGTATAGGTGAAGGTACAGGTACATATAGTGGTACAAGTATAGGTGGCAATGCAAGTACAGACACAAGTATAGGTGCAAGTGCACAAGGTATGGATTATTGTCTTACATCATATGGATTGGTCAGATTTAGAGACAGGATATATGTGCCTGATAGAAGTGAGCTCAAGAAGGTGACCTTAAGGGATTTTAATGTGAACCCTTATTTAGGTCACCCAGGTTATCAGAAGACACTGAATGCAGTGAATAAATTTTACTATTGGCCAAATTTGAAGAAGGATATAACCAAGGAAAATTTTAGGGGCTAATATTCACAAGTGGACTAATTTTCCATGCTTTTTCCAAAAAACTATTTGTTAATTTCCATTTTTTCTAAAAATTATTAGCCTAAAGTTTACAGTATAAAATTATTTTACCTTAAAAATCACCAAAATTTTAGATAAAGACTATAAAGAATTATTAGAAATTTTCATACTTTTACAAAAACATTGCCAAACATTTTACAATTTTCATAATATGTACTAGTGATATTCGCTAAGGTTTCTAAAATTTAAAAAAAAATTTAATTCTTAAAATTTTCCCTGGATATAGTAGAGTTTGTGGCAATGTGTTTCGACTATTAGTGAGTGAAAGCATAGCGTAAACATCCAGGTGGACTACTACATCCAAGCATGATTCCAGAGAGGAAATGGGAGGTCATTTCCATGAACTTCATCATAGGATTGTCGAGGACAGTGAGACAACATGATTCCATCATGGTTACTATGGAGAGGTTGACAAATGTTGCACACTTCATTCCAATGAAATCTACATTTTTAGTTAGTGATGTAGCATAGGTATTCATCAGAAATGTGGTCAAATCGCATGGTGTTCTGAAGAAGATTGTGTTAGAAAAGGATGCAAATCTCACTTTCAAGTTTTGGAAAGAGTTGTTTGCAGGTTTGGGCATAGAGTTGGCCTTTAGTACAACTTATCATCTGCAAATAGATGGATAGACAATTGGGTCAATAGGATATTGGAGGATGTGTTGAGGATTAATGTAATTCATTGCAGTGAAAGTGAGAAGAGTATCTCCCTTTGGTAGAATTCACATACAACAATGGTTATCACGATTCATTGAGGATGAGTCCTTTTGAGGCATTGTATGGTTGGAGTTGTAACACTCCCATCAATTGGAGTGATTCGGTTAAAAAGGTATTGATTGGACCAGATATGTTGGCAGACATGGAACAAGAAATGCACATAATCAAGAAGAACCTAAAGGCTACACAGGATAGGCAAAAGAGCTATGTAGATCGAAACAAGTTGTTGAAGGAGTTCCAGGTTGGTGAACAAGTGTACTTGCACATCAAACCAAAGAATATCTCTTTGTGGATTGGATCATGTGCCAAGTTGGCACCACAGTTTTGTGGAACCTTCAGTATGATTGAGAGTATTGGGCCAGTAACCTATGGACTTACACTGCCTCTCATAGTGAAAGTCCATAATGTTTTCCATGTATCATTGTTTAACGAGTATATTAAGGATGTTATTCATGTGATTAAGGAGAATTCCAACCAGAGCCTCAATGTATATTGCAAAAGAAGGTGCTCATGCTCTAGAAGAGAGAAATTGAGAAAGGTAAAGTGCAGTTGAAGAAATTTGGGCCCAATGAAGCTACATGGGAGACGACAAATCAGATGAGGGCTATGTATCCTTCCTTGTTTCCAGGTTGAGGAAAAGCAGTTTTGGCTTCGCGTTTTGGTGTGAATTTTGTATATGCTTTGGTATATGTTATGGTATATTTTTCGATGACATTTTGGTATATGTACAAATGTATATGGTTGTAAATACCTCAATGAGCTAATTTATAAAGCTCGAATACGCGGTATGGGTGGAATGCCATTATGATGTTATGTTCTTATGTTGGTTTCTTTTCAATAGGGTTATCATTATAAATATTGCATCGATCTATGTTATAAATCTCCATGGGAAGTATGGTTTCTTTTCAACAGTTTGCTAAGGTCATGGTGTAGTTTAACACTAAGGACATTGTTCCCTAAGGGGGAGGGTTCTGTAACAACCCTGGTAAAAATTCCATGTAATAAAAGTTAAAAAAATAACCACAATTGATGACACTTATTCCAAGATGAATGTTGGGCAAGACATCCTAGTGGGTGTTCATTTGGTTATTTATGGCTAAGGAAATTGTCAAAGGAAATGGTTAAGGCTTTGGAAAGGAAAAATGACATTTTTGGCACATTTGTTTATGAAAATAATGGAAATTAGGAGAAAAGGAAGGTGAAAGTTCACAAGTTGCATGTGAGGAGGAAAATGAAGGAAAATAATGGAAAATGAAGAAAATAGAGGCTTCATTCATAAAAAGGTTTCTGAGGATCAGTTGGTAACCTTTTCTCAATTCAGTTTTGGATCTCTCTCATTATTCTCTCTCTCTCTCTCACTCTTCGACACTTATAGTTTTCTTGCCACATTTTGGCATTAGATCAAGAAAGGAAAAGAAGGCAAGAGGAAGAAAATATCAAGCAAGGAAAGGCAGGATCAAGCAACTAAAACAGGATTCATTGCAGGTATCGATTTACATGTGTATTTTCCTTGTTAGATTTAGCATGATTGGTATTGAATGTGGTTATTTTGTTGTTATGGCATGTGTTTTCCCAGGTGTAACAATGTTTTCAACCTAACCTTTCCATTTCCAGATAGCAATGGTGTGATGGGATCCTCATGTTTTGGTTGAGTTGGATTGTCATATGGATTCGAAGCTGAGTGGGGTGGATCTCCGAATGATAGAGCACATTTCCTAGTGATCCCTGAACCAGAATGTGGATCATGTTAGGTCCACTGGCCTAGTGACACTTGAGCCAGACTGTGGGTTGTTGTAAGGCTAGGATTGTGTTGCCTCAGTGGGCCTAGGAATCCTTGTTGATGAATGGAAAGATATAGGGTAAAGACAAGAGGTGCTTTGATCTTAGTTGGGTTGAGTAACCCTAGGTTCTGGATATGCAGTAAATCCTAGAGAGTGGGTCTCGGTTTTGGGCCTAGTGATCTGGGTTTGGATTACGATAAAGCCTGAGAGACCAGGAAATAGGAAAATTCATCATGTTGTAGGTGGCGAAATACGGTGGCATCCATTCTTTCTTTTCATAGCAATCATGTGGAGATCACTGTAAACCCTATTATGATGGGGTCATTGTGTTGGCCTAATGATCTGGGATGGATTAAAATAAAGCTTAGTTTCTCTTGATGAGTGTGAGGTGGTTTATCCTCAATATGGCTTGGTTGGTTCTTTTGGTTTGATTCCCACATTCATGCTTGGAATATGGAATGAGGGTGAATGGGTAAAGAATGATTTTGCTCAACCATTCTATGGTTGGGTGGAAAGTGGAAGTCCCATCCCAAGTTTCGTGTTTGCATCATTAATGAAAGGTTATTTCCCCTTGTATTTCTATGAGTATTTAGATGGATTATATGTCGTATATATGGTTGTACTTACATGATTATTTCTTTTGTTATTATGTTGGTATTGAAGCCGCAAAATTTGTTGCAACAACATGGGGGGTGAGCATTGGGTCCGGATCTTAAAGTAGCTCCTTTTCTGTTTGTAATGGTGGTTCTAACTCATTCAACTAGGTCCAATTACCTTCTCTCAATCTCTAATGGATTTAAAATATGACTTTCATTCATTAATGGAGAAGAGACATCAGATCAACCCTCTTGCTGATTGGGTAAGAAATTGATCCTTAAGCTAATTTGGGGCTCAACCTAGTCACTACTAAAGTTTGCCTCTTTGGGAAACGGACTTAAAAGGATGTAGAAATTAATCTAAATTCAAACTTATTCTATAATGCAAACAAAATGGACTAAATTCTAATCCTATCTTAATTAGGCAGATATAGATCTAACCCAATTGAGAGAAAGATATTTAAGGTATTGGGTTTTAAATATGTCTAGCTTATAATGAATATCAAGCTAATGAAGTAGATCAATTAACTAACATTATGAATACCAAACACATCCTATTTAGGAGCCTCTTCACTGAAATAATCAAGAAACAACACTCAGGAAGAAGTTCGCAGAATGATTTTGATCATTTAATCAGTAACTTGAATAATTAAACAATAATATGCGAAAAAAGTTCACAACATATCACTATTTATTAAACTAGTATTAAAAGATAGATTTCTGAGTAAATAGTTACTCAAAAATAAGAATTGAGCACATAAGAGTAAAGGTAAATAATAACATAAAATAGAGACAAATCACCCATACCGACAAAAGTGCCTAAATATTAAAGTAAATTGACACATTCCTGTCATCATAAAATGAAACCAACATTTAAAATAATACTATTATAAATACCAATTTATTGAATCCATTTCCTCATCTCCAATCTCTAATAGTCCTTTATAATACATGAACATCTGCTTTCAAAACAAGAGCCACAATAGTGCAAACTCTACCCTTGATACATAATTCAGAATGCAAAAGAAAAATCATCAATAATCCCCAAATATGAGATTTTTACTCCTCCCACCTACAACTCTAAATCCCTATTACAGAAGTGCTTTTAGAATTCCAGAATTGCAGAGGAGAGAAGCCCTTATTACACTCTACAATATGGTATTTATAATATTCACAAAGGAATTTAGAAATAGGAAAGTTTGTTAAAGAATAAATATGTTTAATTAATTTCCATTGGTTCAAAATTTCATTCTTCTATTGCTGGAGCTTTCTTGTTGATTGAGATTCTTTTCTCTTCATCTCTTTAATTGTTTTCTACAAAATCAAATAAAAAAAAAATTAAAATGTAAAAATAAAATCAAAATGCTAAATCTAGAATTCAATGAAATCTAATCAAATTCAGTTAAATAAATAATTGAAAAGGAAATCTAAGCTTTCTATTGATGCCTATGATGATTTAAACGGCCATGGATATCACTGACGAATGGATTTGCATTCAGAAGAGGCTTGGGAAAATTAAAATGTAGAAAATGAAACTCAGAAAAATTAGTTTTATTAAAAAAAATATGAGCTTGATCTTTTGCTAGATTTTAGACCCAATAAATAAGAAAATATGTTAATCAAACCTCCTTAGAAATTTTCTCCATGATTTTATCTTTCCAATGAGTCGTCCTTGGCCTCATTTGGCCAAGTAAAACTTAATCTATGAGTCTCCAAAGTTGATGAGTCAAATCTGGCAAAATTCTGGAAATTCTTGTTGCATAGGCCCAAAAATCAGAATTTCTTAATTAAATTCTAATCCTAAATTAGATTTTAATTATTTAATAATTAATTCTAACTTAATTATTAGTACTAATTATCCAAATAATTTTAATTAATTAATAACATATTAATAAAATTTAAAATTATTAAAGTATTATTAATTATTCAATTTATAATTATTAATATAAATATAACATTTTAACAAACCATTAGAATTAATCCATTATAAAAACAAACCATTATAATTAATCCATCCATTATAAAAACAAACCATTATAATTAATCCAAAGTGATTCCAAACTTTGAAATGTTTTAACTCCAAGTTTACATGAGGAATGGAGTTAATGGAGGATGGAGGAATAAAGAGGATGAGGTGGAGTGAGTTGAGTGTGAGGTGGGGTGACATGGGGGTGAGTGAGGTGGAGGTACAAGAGGCATAAGGAGTGAACCAAAAACTTTATACTAAAATTTTTGTACCCATCGCATTTTCGCCAATCGCAAATCCAATGATGTTTTAAATTAAGGAGCTTAACAAAATTGCGATATGCGATATGCGATATCAGAATATCGCATTGCATGAAATTTTTTTATTATTTTAAAACAAATTCAAAACAAAATGAAAGACTTTGTAATTATTGCATCAACTTATCGCACTTTGTATTTTGAAATGTTAAGGCTTTTGAAATTAATGCAAGAAGTATTTTGCGGGAATTTTTTTGCGAGAAATTTTTCGTGATATGATATTTTTGTATAAGTTTTTCTTTGTGATCTCAGTCCCATGGGCTATTAAATTAATGAATATGAGTGGAGCCAGTGTGAATTATTAATCCTACAAATTCAACTATATCCATTTTTCGATTTTGAGAATTCGGTCTTGCAATTTGTTTTGAAATAATAAATTGGATTTAATTACCAAGATTCTGAAATATGATTTCATCCATTGTATGATTTAGATTGGTCATTTTGTAGGACCATTAGTGAAAAATGAAAAATTAATAAAAGTTAACTAAAAGTCAATATTTACAATGAATAACTATTGAACTTAATTAATTACAAAAATTGAAATATTTTACAGCTATTTACATTTTTAGTCGAGGTGAGAAAACAACCAAACTTCAAAGGAGTGTCATTTACAACCCGATTTACCAAATGAGTCGAAAGAAGTATCGATGAAAAGCTTGTGAAATGTCCGATTCAATAAAACAATAAAAACATAAATCCGATGAAAACAAAAAACAAAAAAATTGTAAGACAATCTTAAATGAAAATAAAAAAAGATTCTTAGCCAAAAATTTATAGAAAGGGTCCCCATTAAAAATTGATGTAAAATTATCTTGTAAAATGTTGTAATTTCATAGTCAATATGAGCCGTTCATTATGCGTATGATCTCATAGTAGAATTTAAGTTTAATTTAGGGGTTTTTTCCCTAGAAGGCAACCCCTTGCTATATATGAATAAACTTTGTTGTGGGTGTGTATATGTGTATTCTGAGAGAGAAAGAGAGAGGACACTTTGTGAGAGCAAAGAGGAAATTACAGTGGATCAACTAGAGGTTGTATCTCTTCATTTTGCTCGATAATATAAAAGGAAAGACTCATTGTTTCTCCATGGACGTAGCCCAAATTTGGTGAACCATGTATATCTGTGTCTCTCCCTTGTTTTATGCATTTTAAGTTTTTTCGTTTCTACAATATTTTATGTGTTCCATTGCTTTGTAATATATAATTTTCTATTAGTCTCTCACAACAAGGAGCGATGGGCACAAAAACTAATAAAAAAATAAAAAGTCTCAAAAGATTTGACAGCCCTTGGTTTTTCAGAATTAATGAAGGTTGACCAAAGACTCAAAACGTAGCTCAAATTTAAAAAAAAAAAGGAAAATTGAAGAGCATCGCGCTCCCCATTGGAGTGGCCAAAATATTTGATAGACAAATCTTATATTGAAGAAAGGACAAATCTCCCTAGACTTTGAAACTAAATCTATAAATAAAAACACAAACACATGAAATCATTCCCTAACTTATAATTAAATCACAAAGCCCGTACCTTTTTTCGAAATACATGATGATGACCCTTGTTGTTTTCCTTTGTATCTTTTAGTCTTTCTCTCCTAATGCTCTGAGAAGAGACCTACAAAGAGAGAGATAAACAAATGATCAAAGCATATAATACATCAATGTTTCAACCATAAACTATGAAGTGCAAAGGAATCTTACAATAAGCATCATAACAAATGTATATGGGAAAGAAACATGTGTTTTTATTAATAATGAATAAAGTGAGAATTAAAACCACACCTTGATTTTAAAAGCCTCCTTTAAATGACCCTTAATCCAAACCCTTGCAATAGAAATAAATTCATTTGATATTTGGGGAGCGTGTAAGTATATTTCAAAAGTCTAAAATGGAAATCTAGCTCTCTTTGAGTGTATTATACTTATAGGAAAGAGTGGAGGTTAAGAGATCCATAAAGGAAGGAGAGAGATCCACAATTATTGGGATGGATCCACTATGGTAGGAAGGACTTCAAGGATAAAGGGAGCTCAAACCCAATCTCAACCACTTCGGATTAGATACCAACCAACATGCTTCTAGAAGAGGAAGCTTCATTTACTTTTTCTTTCTTACTTCTATAAAAATACCATCGCGACCTTCTCTCTCTCTCTCTCTCTCTCTCTCTCTCTCTCTCTCTCTCTCTCAACCACTTCTGATTAGCTCCCAACCACGAGGCTTCTAGAAGAGGAGGGATCATTTACTTTCTATTTCTTACCTTTCTAAAAAGACCATCTTGACCTTCTATCTCTCTCTTTATTCTCTCTCTCTCTCTCTTTCTCTCCCTCTATTTTTTGGAATGTGCAGATTTTTTGAATGTGCACGCATTCTTGACACTAACAACATCCACGTGCTATTAATGTGCACAATTTTTTTAAGCTTGTTTTTTTTGTAGAGAATCCTACTTTCATGGTGATTTTTTTGCTTCAAATATAGGTTTGGGATGATGCTCATTCTGCTTTGGGCTGCAACTACACAAAAACATCATTTTTCTAAAACACACACACACCCATAGATATCTTTGACTTTAATTTTATATAAGCTAGACATTTTTTTTGTCCATTAAACTAGGTACCAATATAGAAATCACTATGTATATTCCAAAAATATAATTAATACTTTTTACTAATTTTAATATATTTTTGTCTTGACATATATCAAAATCGTAAAATGGATCCCTCGTCTATTTTCATTATAACTTTTCTGGACCTTAACCATTTGGGAAATAATTATATGGTGCATTAGAGGACATTGAGACATATAATATAAGAAAAGGAATGTTCGATAATGGCAAGACTTTTTTAGGTTGCACTAACAAAATACTTGTTATTTCAAGAATATATTGACTTTCATAACTTAATATATATATATATATATATATAATATATATAATAATTTGAGAAAAATAATTGTGCACAAGAACAAGTTGCTCTTTACAAGTCCAAAAGTTTTTGTAGCAATATTCCATCAACGGAAACATATGCATTACATTATGCATGAAACTACCATAACAATTAAGGAAAACTCAAAAATTCGTTGAGTTATGCACAATTTATATAAATAAAATTTATATATTTGAAAAGCCAACTCATTTCCTTACATTTCATCTTTTTACATTGTCTTCAAATTGATCGCATAAGTGCTTCTAATTATTCCTCCAAGATATCATATTGTTGTTTTTGGAGGTTTGTATTACCACTAATACATCATGAGAGACCATCATTAAGTTGCACCCATCGTATTGAGAGATATTCTTATTAGCTCTAAGGATATATGTTTCTTTTTTAGAACTATAGAGATGGCTATGCAATCCCTTTATTGTGACTCTTCAATAATATATCTTTTCCTTTGGGTATATTTCTCAAAGTTGTTTCTAGGTGGAAATTGTTCTATGGAGATTACAATCGAAAACTCGTATTCCACATGTTACCACACACTAGATTACAAAAATCTAAGGGATATTTGGATGACCTTGAAAATTATGAGTAAGAAAACGAAGCAAGAAAGTCATCAATTTACATAGATAATACAAAAATTCATGAGACTTAATAAAATGCAATATCTCAAGTACCAACCATTATGGACACAATTAAACATGACAAGTATAAAATGATCATATTTGAAGTGAACTATAATATACTATGGACTTAAGCGCTTAAACATGACAAGTATAAAATGATAATCTTTGAAGTGAACTATAATATACTATAGATTCCAGCGACTAATATGAACAAGGATGATCAATTATGAGATAGAAAATATGTCTAATAAGTGAACTCTAATTGTGGCAAATTGCATGAGGAAGGAATCCAATGCAGTGATGTAAAGATGTAACCAACCCCAAAAATGGGGAATATAACACTCGAAGAAGAAGCATGTAGGCATACTTTCTATTAATTTTCATGTTTTATATGGTTATTAAGCTATTGAATTGATTTTTATAAAATATAAACGTGTCTAAAATACTAGTTTTCTTTCTTCCTTTTTCTTGTAACTAGAGGAATTGGCAACTAGGTCGACCTTGTAGTTGCATAAGATTTGATCGATTCCAACCACTACCCTTATACCTCTAGTTTGTCCTCCTCGCTATAGATCAAGTTAGTTCTTAGGTATTTGAACCTTGGATAGAGTTACTTCGGGGATTTGAACATTGGATCTCTTAGATTATGCATACTAAGTTATCTTATTTATAGATAGTATTATAATTAATTATTAATATTCAATAATAAGAAATTTGATTGCATTTCCACACATTTAAATCGTTTAATATACTCACTGATCTTTCTATTTTTATTTAACCTACTAAATTATTAATAAAAATAAAAAATAATGTTGTAGTAGAAAAATATTGTCATGCTAGAGTGATTTGAAATCAATAAATTTTATCTATTTTTTTTTTAATCTAAAAATTTTTTTAAATAAACATTTAATTTGTTAAAATTCAAATAACTAACTATTTATATAAAATATCAATCTATTAATATATTTAAAATACATTTTAAATAAAAAAAAAAACAAAATAAAAATTATATTATCGCATTCCTTAAATGAAAATGAAAAAAAGCAGAAGAGCCATTTCATATATTCATATATTAGTTAGATTGTTATTCAAACAAACATCTTTTTTTACTTTTGGATAATTAGATTGTTATTGAAACAAATACCTTTATTATTGGAACGAATATGTGTATTGCTATAAAATTGTTGGGATTCATGTGTAGCATATTTGATTATTGTGACATTTTCCATGTTATAAACCGGTTGATAAATTTAAAAATGTTATCAATGAAAAGAATTCTAACAATAAGGAAATCCTCGGAATTCTACATTAAGATGTCATTTAATCTATTTTTTTAATGCTAAACGACATTTTTATTTATTAAACAGCTGACGGTTGGGCTGTTTTGGTTGTGCTCATGTATAAATAAATAATAATAATAATGTCGGACTAGAATGACCTCATTGCTCACAATTTCGTATTATTATACATGTTAACACCCAGGTTGTTCCCTATGACTCCCAAGGGAATACGGCCGGGGTAACCACTAACCAAGCTTTGGAGTATAGGTCCCAGCCTACTTATAATCAGAGAGGGCTCTCTCTTTAAGTTTTAGCTCTCTTTTGTGAAGATTTTAGGCTAGTTCTAAGTTTCAGTTTTTTGTTTGAGATTTTGGTTGTGAACTGCTGTTGTGAGAAGGGCCTGAAATGTGTGAAAGATGGTAGTCCATGGGGCATATGGAGTCAGGAATCTGAGACAGTCCTCGTGCCTGTGATGGAGAAAGTTTTACTGCAAGGCTAGATGACTATTCTTAATATAAATTCTGATTAGTGAGTGAAACAGTGGGAAATGGAATTA
>APFE030494012.1:26356-65052 GCA_000404065.3 Pinus taeda | reverse complement strand
TAATAGTGTTACAAAATAGTGTAACATAACCGTAAAACATAAAACATAAAAAAAAACAAACAATATAGTAGTAACATGAATTAAAATTATGAATATAGTAATAACATGAATTAAATAATGATAATGATTAGTATAATAGCGTTACAAAATAGTGTTACAATATAGTAAAACATAAAACATAAAACAAACAAACAATATAGTAGTAACATGAATTAAAATTATTAATATAGTAATAACATCAATTCAATAATTATAATGATTAGTATAATAGTGTTACAAAATACCATTACAAAATAGTAAAACATAAAAGATAACACAAACAAACAATATAGTAATAACATGAATTAAATAATGATAATGATTAGTATAATAGTGTTACAAAATGGTGTAACATAATAGTAAACCGTAAAACATAAAATAAACAAACAATAAAGGAGTAACATGAAATAAAATTTTTAACATAGTAATAACAATTATTAAATAATAATAAGGATTAGTATATCATCAAAAAATACTAACACAAATTTTCTAAGGAATGGTTTGGAAATAGAATTCATCAAACCTTGAAATGTTGAAGGTGCATTGGTAAGGCCAAAAGGCATGACCAAAAATTCATAATGACCCTCATGAGTTCTAAATGTTGTTTTCGAAATGTCTTCAAGCTTCGTTCTGATTTGATGATATCCTTAACGAAGATCCAACTTGGGGAAGTAATTGATCCATTCAATTCATCCAGTAATCCATCAATGACAGGAATGAGAAACTTATCTTTAATAGTGAGCTTGTTGAGCTCCCTATAATCCAGACACATGTGCCATGATCTATCCTTCTTGTGCACCAATACTACTGGAGCAGAGAAAGAACTTTGACTCGGTTGAATTATACCAGCCTCTAGCATTTCTGTAACCATACGTTCAATTTCACTCTTTTGGGAATAGGGATATCTGTATGGCCTAATGAATAGGGGGGAGACCATTGGGAGTCTCAAATACCTTGGAATGATTGTTCAATACGTTTTGGAGATCTGGAGAAATAGATGATTGCAATGTGGAAACATCTAGCGAACATAATTGTGAAATTACACCTCTTTGTTCCTTTTTTAGAAGCTTTTTCATATCGTTAGAGTTGATTATCTTTCCCAGTTTCCTTGCAATACCCCTTAATTCAACTTCCTTTCCTTCCATAGAAAATTTCATGAAAATTTCTTGAAAAAATAAAACCTATTGTACCCAAGGATTGTAGCCATTAGACTCTTAGTACAACATCAACACCTCCCATTGGAATGGAAAGCATTTGACTAGTCAATACATATTCTCCCATGGATAGCTTGATATTATGGCACTTTCTAGAGCAATTTATTGTTCCTCCATTTGCAACCATCACTTGACACTCTAGTGCTGGATATAAGAAGCAATTCAATTCTTTTGCTATCTTACAATGAATAAAACTGTGGGTACTTCTTGAATCAATCAAGGCTATTACATTTTTCTTCTTTATTTGTCCTTCTACCTTGTTGGTTTGAGGAGTGGTAATTCCCTCCAATGCATTACAAGATATGATCGGATCCATTTCTTCTTTATCTAGGCTTTATTACCAAAGTATATCCTCTTCTTTTGACCTTTCTTGCTCCTTTTCTTCTTCCTATTCACAATCTATGTAGAATAATTTCTTCTCAGCAAACTTATGACCTTTAGTGTATTTGCTATCACAACTGTAACAAAGCCCTTTTGCTATTTTTTCTTCTAATTGTTGTGGTGTCAACCTTATAGGTTGTGGAAGACTAGGGGAAATAACACTTCCATCTTTATAGATTTGAGTGGTATGCTTCCTGGTTGCCATAATTTTGCTTTCCATTTTTCTTGCTAACCTGAATACCTTCTCTAATGAATCAGGTTCCCAAAGGCGAACATCACGTTGGATATTATCCTTTAAAGTCCCTATGAACACATCAATCCTATGCTCGTCTGGAATAGTTTTTACCCTTATGTTCAATTTTTGGAACTACTCAATGTGCTCCATTATTGAACCCTTTGTTTGAGACTTATCAATTGGCTAAAAAAAGTGTTGCTTTTTGTATCCTCATAATGTGCTATCAATTCTTTCGTAAAAATTTCCCAAGTGGTAATTTGTTTACGATAGCAAAGCCATTGACACCATACAAACTGATTTGATTCCAAATATAAAGTTGCAATATGTACCTTTTGTGTGTTTTTCATATTATCGAGATCGAAAAATTGCTCCATCTGTAATATCCATGTTGCGGGATCATTGCCATCAAACGTCCTCATATGGATTTTTCGAATATGGTGGGTCTTCGATCCCACATTAGAGTGTATGAAATCATGATTAACATTTCTTTTGTTCGCATCATGAGTTTCCTTTACTACCTTTTCCCCATTAGTAAGTATTTCTTATAGAAAATTTGTCAAATCTGTCTTCAAATCTATCTTCAAATCATCCATCTTAGCTTCCACGCCCCTTATCTTAGCTGCTATTAGCTTTTGTGAGAGTGACCTTTGTTGCACTTGGTCTTGTAATTTTGATATATCATGTAGCACTTCTTCCTCTTCTTCATGAGTCATGCTAGAGATTTTAGGTTGCTTACTAGGTGTTTGCATTTTCTTTCCTAGGGGCATTAGTTACCGATAATAATGCTCTACTATGACCTTTGAATTCCTTCAAAATAAATTTTCAAACCAAACTTAAGAAAAAATTTAAAAAAATCTACACATTTTTTTCACTTTGTAGGAGCTCAATATTGTCTCTGATGTATCTCTGTACTTTTGGATCATCTAGTTCTGAAATTACGACTTGCAGTAGCCCTCTGTGTCCTCTTTCCAATGCCACCAGTGTGATCAAAATTGGATTCTCCAAGGAAGAGTTATGCGAAATCTCACACAGTGATCTGATTATAGACCAGTTCAGTAGAGCGAACTTGTATGACGTGCCACGAGTCACTGTTTCGACCTTTGGATCTGAAAACTATATACAAGAAACTATAGTCCGTCCTCTTTCTGTACCTTCTTACAAAATTTCAATCCAATTCTTAGAGAGAAAGTTATGACAATTTTCCCTAGGTCACCTATTTGGAGTGTAATTCAAGAGTCCGCAAAAATACCAAATTCCTCAGATCATATATCCACAAATATAGTGTGAAAATCTCTGAAATTCAGACCCGAGATTCAGCGCGATCTCTTCTCAAATGGGTTTTTTTAGCTTCTGAAACATCACAGAAAAAAAAGTTATAGCGAAAATGCCATGATGACCTATTTGGAGTAGCGAAGCCCTAGAATCCAAAGCTCTCATACCAAATTTTATGAAACCAGCTCAAGAAAAATATAGAAAAGATAGATCAACACCTTAGAATTCAGCCTCTTCGAGGGGGCAACCTCCTTTACATTACATAAATGAACAATTCTTGGATGATTCAAATGACAAAACCTCCTTTCTATATATAGGAGTCTAAGGAGTCACAATATAACCCCGCCGACCTAACAATAATAATATAAGCCACAAAAATAACAATAGAGGGATTCTATGGGGCACAGTAATAACAATATGGGGACAATAGGGGCACAACAATATTAATAAGGGGTACAACTACAATAGTAATGGGGTAATCACTAGTATTATAGGGACCCAATAGAGAGGATGAATATATAGGTAGGGAAAGGGAATTAGGATCTCGTCAAAGATAGGAGAAGGCCCTCATCTCAAGGAGGTGGCTCATAGGGATAATACCAAAGGGCCAAGTTGAGAGAACTTGACCTCATCCATGCTAAAAAACCTCCATCTCATCCTTCTAGAAGCCTACAGATCACAAAGCTTCTTGTCCTCTTTGGGAAAATTTCCTTTTAGGGATCATCGTAGGTATGAAGGCCAAAAGCGTGATGGCATTGCAAGGCTAGTATAGTGCAACTAGTGACCAGCATGGGTTCCTAGTGTCAGGGGAGAAATGATGCTAAAATTAGGGTTTTAGATCCCTTTCTTTAGGGGAAGCTTTAAGGCATTTTTCATCAGTGTTTTAGGAGGATCTGAGCTGCATATCTAGATGAGTACATTGCATGATGGTCGTGTTTCAGGCACTTCGGGGTATGTCATAGGGAAGTTGATCTGGATTTAAACAGGAACGCAACAAAATACAGAGATAACCATATACAAAAAGATGCAGTGGAAAGAATACTTCCTTTCATTAATGAAAAATACTGAAATATGCTTACAAACATAAATGGAAATAAACCAGCTAGGGCGATGGTAGCTTATCTCTGAGAAGAGATGTGGTGGATACATGCCTCTGAATTGTGTTACAATGAGGTTCGAAGGCCTATTTATTGTTGAGAAACAATGGAAAACCCCAAACATCTTATAACCTAACCCTAGAAGATGAAACTCCAAACTGCAGGCCCCATTTGGGTAAATTGGTACATCAGCTTCCCTAGGTCATAACATTGGGATACGATCTTTGTTTGACGCGCACTGTATCTCGTTAGAAAGATCTATCCAAGAAATACAACTTTGGAAAGAGAAACATCGGTCCATGGACCCATGTTTCTCCCATTTTTCCCAAAAACATGTCATTTAGGGCCTCAAAACGGCTCCAAAAGTTCAGGACTCGAAAAACTCCTAAAAATAGTAAAATGTGCTACAATTAAGGAAACTGAAAAGCTAAAAGAAACAATGGTGGGGGTCCAAGTGGACTTGGCAGGTGGCCATCAATATCCACCTAGATCATTCCTCCCCACTTAGGAAGCAATGGTCCCCATTGCATTGAGTTCCTCCATGAGATGAGGAAACTTTTGCTGAACTTGGTCCCTAGTGAGCCACTTGCCTTGGTGAAGGAGTTGGCCTGCTTTGAAAACTCGGTACAATTGGATATTCTACTGGTGAGTGTGCTTGATATGTGTATCCATGATTTGACCAGTTGCAGCTTGTTCCATGCAATATGGATTTAACTATGTGGGTGTGAGTTGTTCTACAATGTTGGAGGTGTCTAGTAATGGTGGAAAGTATGGTTGAAGACGGTCCACATTGAACACTGGGTGCAGGCCAAGGAATGGGGGAATTCTGAGCTCAAATGCATTATCTCTCACAGCCTTGGCAATGGTGTAAGGACCATATTGGAGTGGTCTGAGTTTTCGATAGGCTTCGGTAAGGCGTTCCTTTTGCAAATGCAACCAGAATTTGTCACCCACCTGAAACTTGTGTGGCACCCGATGTTGATCATGTCGCTGCTTGTACTTGGCATTTGATTTCTCTAGAATTTCATGGACATGTTGGCGAATATGTTGGATGTTCTCAATGAAGTTGTTTTCCTTATCTGTTTCAGACTAGACATGAGCCGAATCTGTGTGAGTAGCTGCAACTAGCATGGCCACATCAATGGGACATAGTGGCTAGAATCCCAAGCCCACCTGAAAATGGTTGTGGCCAGTCGAGCTGTGGAGAGCCTGGTTGTAGCTATGTTGAACATAGGGGAGGCTCTCGTCCCATGTGCATGGATACTTTGAGCTGTACATGTGCAGAATGTGTACGATCATCCTGTCGACAACCTCTATCTAGCCGTCAGTTTGAGGATCGAAGGCTGTGGACTTAGTGAGGTTGGTGTCGAGCATTGACTAGAGACTGAACCAAAATGTACTGAGGAACCTGCTATCCCAATCTAAGATGATAGACTGTGGGATCCCAAAGTGTACCCACACTCGTTCAGAGAAGAGTTTAGCAGTGGCTTCTGTTGTGATATTCTTCTTACAAGCGGCCATAATGGCCATCTTCAAGAGCCTGTCGATGACCACAGAAACACAGTTGTTTCCATGCTTAGTGGAAGGAATACCTAACATGTAATCCATGGAGATGGATTCCCAAGGTTGACTAGGGGTAGGCAGCGGGGTATAGAGGTTTTTCTTCTTGATGGTCAGTTTGGAAATGGTGCAGGCAGTGCATGCTCTGATGTACTTCCCGACATCGTGTCGAAGATTCAGCCAATAGAAATACTTCTGCAGTACTACCACCATTTTCTCGACCCTAAAATATTTGGCAGCCTAACTGTAGTGTGCTTCCAAAATCATCTTGGCACGCTCGCTTGAAGGAACACAAAGGTGACCTAAGTGGCATAATAGGGCATCCTGGAGGTGAAAATTTGGAACATGCTGACCCTCCAAGGGTGTCTGGTATGTGTGGCCGAATCCTGGGTCGCTGTTATAGAGAAGTGGCCAGTCAGAAATCTTGTGCTCACAAGAGTTGAACACAGTGGTTAACGCCATGATTGATGGTCGACTGAGGCAATCTACAACATTATTGATGCTACCCTTCTTATACTTGATATTCAAATGGAATTGTTGCAGCTATGTGGTCCACTTCTGATGGCGATCATTATGCAATTTCCCTTGGGTCTGTATGAACTGCAGGGGTTGGTAGTCTATGTGGATGACCGTTTCCTTCCCCAAAATGTAATACTTCCATAGTTGACAAGCCTGCACAATGGAATACATCTCTTTGTCATAAGTGGGATACTTCTAGACTGTGTCTGGAAGTGTTTCACTGTGATATGCCACTGGATGCTCATGTTGAGTAAGGACTGCCCCAATAGCATAGTTAGAGGCATCTGTCTCGACCTCAAATGGTTGTTGCAAGTTTGGTAATGCGAGCATGGGTGCCATACAAAGGTGATCTTTCAACTCTTTGAATGCCCTCTGTTGAGATTCAGACCAAAATAATTTTGCTTTCACTCCTCCCTTGGTGACTTGACTCAAGGGCCAAGTGATATGAGAAAATCCCAACACGAACCTACGGTAGAAGTTGGAAAGACCTAGAAAGCTACAGAGCTCTGTCAAAGTGGTTGGAGATGGCCAATCTTGAATGACTTGGATCTTGGATGGATCCACATGCACCCCCTTTTCATCAATAATGTATCCCAGATACTGAACCTGGGTCATGCCAAAAGTGCATTTCTCTAAATTGGCACATAACTTGTGTTTCCGCAATGTTTGGAGAACTAGTCGGATGTGTTGGAGGTGCTCTTCCCAACTTTGGCTGAAGATCAAGATGTCATCCAAGTATACCACTACAAATGAGTTGGTGAATGGCCACAAGATGTCATCCATTGGCCTCATGAAAGTTGCAGTAGCATTTGTCAATCTGAAAGGCATCACCAACCATTCAAACATGCCTTCCTTGGATTTGAAGGCAGCCTTCCACACGTCGGAGGGTTTGATTGGTACCTAGTGATATCTTGTCTTCAAATCGATCCTGCTAAAATATTTCCCCCCCTTCAGTTGGTCCAAGAGGTCATCAATCAGTGGGATGGAGTACCTATTATGGACAGTGATCTTGTTCAACACCCGATAGTCAATATAAAGTCTCCAAGTCTCATCCTTCTTCTGTACCAACACAATCAAGCTCCCACAGGGCAATGAACTTCGATGTATGTGACCTTTCTGTAGCAGCTCCTAAATCTACCTCTTGA
Organism: Pinus taeda; assembly: GCA_000404065.3. Taxonomy (NCBI): domain Eukaryota; kingdom Viridiplantae; phylum Streptophyta; class Pinopsida; order Pinales; family Pinaceae; genus Pinus; species Pinus taeda. The sequence goes on along the minus strand of APFE030494012.1, from coordinate 57,590 downwards.
TTTCATCATTCTCCATAACGGAGCATCAATAGATTGGTCCATTGAGCAGCGGTGCACCTGGGGTTAGATCGATGGAGTGCTTGACCTAACAGTGCAGAGGAACCCCCGCAGGGGAGGTGGAGATGTCTTTGTACTCCTCCACAACCTTGTCCATCTATAGTTGTCATGTGGAGGGGCCTTGTCTGGAGGTTGTGGCCACCATCTTCTTCTTTCCTTGAGGTCATATCATTAGGAAACCAAATTTCCCGGTTTTGGAAATGAGCTTACTGCATTGTTTTGCAGTAATCAAAAAGATGGCGGTAAGTGGTGCTACCTCCTGTATCCTGTACAAATTAGTTCCCAAAGTAACAATAATAGCATGGGGCCTTGATTCATACACAGCATGTCACTTCCACAAGTATGGTTATCCTAGTAATGCATCATAAACTTCAAGGGGAGAAATGTCACACAGTACCTCATCCGTGAAGGGCTTGATGTTGTATGGAAGGTGACATTGTTGGCTCACGTGAAGATCCTATCCTTGGTGAAGCCACCCTATGGTGTATGGTTGTGGATGTATTGTGGTCGGTAAGCCCAGTCGCTTCATGACCTTTGCCGAAATGAAGTTCTTTTGGCTCCCGCTGTCGATAATGAATTATAGTGGGGGGGCCTTTACCCACATCTGGGAGTGGAAGAGATGCTCCTCCTCCTCTGGACCTTCGGATTCCTCCTTCTAGATCTTCGTGGTGGAAACGGTGGCGTTGGGCTCCGCATCGATAATTTTCTTCCCTTTGTCATTCCCCTTGTCGGGTTCTGACTTAGATTCGGAACCTGCATCCGATTCTAAAACATTTAGCTCAACCACCAGTGACTTCTTGGCCTGACACTCACTTGTGTTGTGAGTGGAGCTCTTATGGAACTCATACCACTTTCTCGTGTCCTTTTTCAGCTTTGCGACATTGTTCTTTTCTTGTAGCTTTGGCAAGATGAATGGCCCCACCTTGGCTTTGTCCTTTGTTTTGCGGTTTGGGGGCACCTTTCCCTTGCTTCGGATTCGCACATCCAAAGTCTCACTTCTTTTGTTTAAACTTTTGCTTGACCCTAACGACATATCGGTATGCAGTGTTGAGTGAGGAGATGTTCAGGAATTCTATTTATTCCTAGATGTACTTGTGCAGGAAGCCACAGTATTTGATTACCAAATGTTGCTCTGAATCCTTGATACCTAACTTTGTGTGAAGGGTATGGAAAATATTGGTGAACTCTGGCACGTCTATGTCCCTTCCCTGCGGCAACATGGTCCACTTTATGTATTGATCCTCATAGCTTCTGACATGGTAGCACTGCTCCTTGATGGCATCCCAGAATGAATTCCAAGTGGGTGTGACTGAAAATAGTGAGCTTGTACTTTCATCCTTATGCTCACAGTAGGTTTCCCACCAGTGCTTGACGTGGGGGGCTACTTTGAGAAGAGCGAAATTAATATTTTCCCAACTGGAAAAATCATGAACAAAAAAATAACCCTCTAGTAGATTTAACCATTTATCGATGGCATCTACATCTATCTAACCCTCGAATATGGCGATTTCAAAATTAACTTGTACCTTAAATGGTGTGGCATTTCCATAGTAGCTATTGGAAGCCGATGCATCGCCCCTGGGTAGCCACTGAAGGATCTGGGCATAGTTGTTCATCATCGCATTCCTTTTTTGCTCGAGGGCTTCTTCGAGCAAGATTTTGATAGGATCTCCTACCCCTCATCTTTCTTTTCATTTTCCATGGAAGCTTGTCGGGATTTGCGAGGTTCATTAATGAAAAATACTAAAATATGTTTACAAACATAAATGGAAATAAACTAGCTAGGTTGATGGTAGCTTATCTTTGAGAAGAGATGTGGGGGCTACATGCATCTGAATTCTGTTACAATTAGGCTCGAAGGCCTATTTATTGTTGAGAAATAATGGAAAACCCTAAACATCTAGAAACCTAACCCTAGAAGATGAAACACCAAACTATGGGCCCCATTTGGGTAAATTGGTACATCAAATTCCTGAGGTCGTAACTTTGGCATACGATCTCCATTTGATGTGCACAGTATCTCGTTAGAAAGATCTATCTGAGAAATACAACTTTGGGAAGAGAAACATTGATCCATGGACCCATGTTGCTCCCCAAGTTTCCCAAAAAACATCGTTTAGGGCCTAAAAACGGCTCCAAAAGTTCAAGACCCGAAAAACTGCTAAAAATAGTAAATTGTGCTACAATTAAGGAAATTGAAAAGCTAAAAGAAAAAATGGTGGGGGTCCAAGTGGACTTGGCAGGTGGCCACCAATATCCACCCAGATCAGAAGTGCAGGAGGTGTGACAAAATACAGTGTGGATATCGCTTTGGGCTCCTTTTTATAGAGATAGACCTATATCACAATCGAAAGGTGACTTGACAATATTTGACCTTGAACTATCATTGCATCTTAGTTATCTCATATTTGATATCTATGTGGAATGGGTATTTATAAGCCACATTGTTCTGAATCATGGTAGGGACATTGTGTACAAATATAAGGATTTAAGAGACAGTCATTGGTGCAAATATAGAACAACTTGAAGCGCATTTATAGTGTGGCCCTGTGGTCAATGAAACATCCTTATAGCCTTAAGTATATCATGTTTGTGGTTGATTCTAGAACATAATTGAGGTTTGACTTAATTACATTCTCAGCCCTCTTGTAATAAACCCATTGCAAGCATCCAAACCTTGACATAATTTTGACATTGTCTCTTTGGTAATTGTAGCCCTAATCACAAAATAAAGATATAACTTGGGAGTAACATTGATCTGAGTTGCAAAAGTGTTTTCTAGTGCAACATTTGAAGGAAACAACAAACATCTTCAACTCTCTATACATGACAGAGCATAGTATCAATGCAAAAGTGATTAGTCTCATGTGCTTCATGGAAGTTGGAAAGTGTGTTGGTATGCAGTTGATGAGAAATTGTAGATCGTTGCATGTATGTAGGGCAAATGGTGTGAGATAAATTCAATTGAACTTCTTAGTATGTGGGCCAAAGTAGTAAAATGATCATTATACCCTACTTACCTATTTTCTGAGCATCTGGTGAAAAGAGACAGTGTATTGGATATTAATAAGTTTGTATTGCTACATGGTTACATTGATTGATGTTGAGGAGAGGTACTGATGAAAGTAAGTGGTATGTTGTATTGATGAGCTTGTGAGGTTGTTGTTTGATAGTGTTAATTGAGCTTGTGGGGATCTCATGGTGGTTTATTATTGCTATGTATTTTTATGAGCCCTCTATTGTATTGATTCTTATGTCAGAATGCTTGTTATGAGTTAGTAGGAAAATGAAATGTGATCACAATTAATGTTGTAGTTAGGGTTTGAAATGATCATTGATAGTGTATGTATTATGAAAGTGGTCAATAATATTATGATGCATTTATATAATTTAGTTGATTGAATGTGTTGAATAACATTAATAGAGATGCATTAGACAGTGTTGGTTGTTTTTGTTGATATAATGAGACTTTGCTAGACATTGGGTAGTGAGCATGTATTGTTATGTTATTGATTATGAAAGTTGAAGTCGCCTAGGGTTTCATCTTGATTATTATAGAGATGTCGAGCAGTGAATTGAGTCTTTGATGTAAACTTCTAGGTTTGATATTGATGAACATATTACACATAAGAAAATATTGTAACATTTATTTTCGTATTGTTATTGAGCAAAAGGGGGTCTAGTTCGAAAATATATGAAATTTGGTTTGTCTTGGTGAGATGAAGGTTGGAGCCTTCAAGGAAAGTGGAAACTTGTTGAGTAGTGTAACAAGGTGGTGCAAGGCAAGAGATTGGATTCTCCATCAAGTTGGAGCCTGAGAATACTTCAAGGTGTTAGGGTGGTGCTAAGGCAAGTTGGAGCCTACATGGGGCATTAGGGTGTCCTTCTAGTTGGAGCTGGTAAACTAGGGTGTTGGAGCATCCTTCAGGTTGGAGCATATAATCCAAGGGGTTGGAGCTAAAAATATTGGACGTTGGAGCTTCCTACTTGATATAAATTTATTAAATATAAGTGTTTAGAGGAATTTGTTGGTTTTTCTCCCATAATGGTTTCCACCTAAAAGAATCGTTGGTGTCTATTGTCTTTGATACTATGCATTAGTGAATGGCGTTGGTTTTTGTTACGATCTAATGCTAATGTTAAAAAATTATTTGTAAAATAAAAATTAACTGATTGAAGAGAAATATTGATTCACCCCCTCTCAGTATTTCCAACAATTGGTATCAGAGATGGTTCTTTAATTGCATCTTAGTAGCTGGAAGGTAGATCTCAAAGTGAAAAGATGGAAAATTCAAAGAAGAAATCCACCAAATTTTCAAAAGAATAAAAGGAAGTCTTCAGTATTACAGTTAATGAAGCGATCAAGTTGGTACACCAGTTTTAAGTTCGATGAAGCCAACTATGAGATATGGGAATCTACAATAATAGCTTATATGCAAGATCATGGGTATTATGTATGGAAATCTATTGTATCTGGAGACATGTCTACTACTGAATCTAGAAGGTACAATAGGAAAGCCATGAAGGTCATTCTTAATGCTTTTGCAGATGTTGTAAAAGACAAATTTGATCTGTGCTCATCAACCAAAAGTATTTGAAGAAGCACTCTGATCTCTACTCAAAGAAGTATGCAAGTCAAGATGAAAATAATGATGATGATTGTGATTCAGATAAAGCAAATGAGGAGGAAGAAGGAGTGATATATTTGGAAGAAAAATTGATTAGTTCCTTATGTGATCTGAACAAAGCAAGAAATTGAAATAAGGCACTTGAAGACGAAGTTCCCTTCTAAGACATCAAGTGGAAGAAGCAGAAATGAAAGAGAAACTTTTGACAAGACAATTATAAGAATCTATTCAGAAGTGTGAGCTAGAAGTTAGTAAAAAAAGAACTTGACACAACTCTAATTAAAATCAACAGGCTCAAGGAATTTAAAAAGGAACATTCACAAGATATTGAAAGGAAATATCAATAAATGGCTCAGTTGAAGATGAAGGCAAAAGAATCAAGTAAATCTCCATACGACGAAGGCACAACCTCCAAGTCCGTGTAGAGAAATATTGATGAGAAACCTGATAGCAAGATCCATCAGAGAAAAATCGAAATGAAGGATAAAAGATGGCTAAAAATGTTTTGGCTCCAAGAAGCAATGTTGAAGGATTCAAGGACAAGGATTAATGAAGGGTTGTACCACATCAAATAATAATGTCTACAGAAGATCATCAAGACATGACATCTCCTCCAGGTACCCTAGTTTGTTTAATGATTATTTCTTCTCATGTTCTAACTTCGACATATGGCTAGGGATTGCAGAATGTATGACGGGGCTGATTATCAAAGCCATTATCAAAACCCTAGAAGCAAGTTTGCAGGATCACAAGACATCTTTCAAAATGAATTTTCTAGTAGAAAGTATATGTTGTTTGTTCCATTGTTTGGGATCAACAGTTAAGGTTACAAATTCTGTAACTATGGGCATATAACTTGCGATTTCAGGCAAAATATGGAATCTTCCATGAAATACAACCTTAACACCAGGTACAAGAAGGTCTAGAGAAGAAAACAAATACAAGAAGATCACAAAATATAGTTTATGCACTCATGCTTTCAAGTTTTGTAAATTTAAAAGTTCATGATGAATCTCCAATGGAAGATGTCAAAGTTTAGGATGATCCAACTGAACATATGGTTCATAGCTTATTCTAAATATTCCATATTGTCAACTTGCTGTGAATATTGAAGAGGGGTAGCCTATGTAACAATGGTTGCACGTTTGAAGATCTATTCTTTGACAAGTTTACAGATGGCACATGTGAAGAAGTTGTCAGAGCAATGATAAACACAATGGGCATATTAGTTAGATTTGTGAAGCAGCAGGTTTGAAAAGAAAACCCATAGATAAAAAATTCTAAAATATTTCAGATGGAATCAACTATAGCAACCCATGAAGCATAAAATGTCAGGAGGAGAAAGGTAGTCTATTGCAGGAAGTATCAAAAGAAGACAATTGGTTAGGGGGAGAGAAGTAGTTAAAGGCAGATTAGAATTTTGCAGGAAGATATTTTGTCAGGGGGAGTAACATTTTGAAATTGTTGTGAAAGGGGTGGAGAAATAAGGAGAATAAGATCAGAAGCATGAATTCAAGGGGAGTAGTGATCATAGGGGGAGTATGTGTTGCCATCAATCACAAAGGGGGATATTGTTGAATGGTGTTTTCATTGATTCCAATATTGGTTCTTGAATGCTCTTAATACTTGTATATATTGAATTGATTGGAAGCTCCAAGTGACAAATAGGAAGGAAAACCCTAGAATCCTCACCTTTGATGACAAATATGACAAGGAAATTTAAGGTCCCTATGATAAAGGTCGCCTCTATTGGATTCTCCTTGTCATGCTGATTCTGATGGTATATATCATGTCATGAGATTCCTCACAGTTTGAGAGATATATCCAATCAAATTTCACGCCCCCTCCTTATGGTCAAAGTCCCTAAAAGGGGAGATTATGTGGCAACATATTCTTGACTAGAATGTGGTGTTGTTTTAAGGGGTAAATTTAATTATTGAAGTCAAAAGGAAATTTTATTGATTTAAGATGGGCCAAAACTAAGAGGTTAAATTTAGCACCAACCAAAATTCAAATTTAAATTAAATGAAAATTCAAAGAAGTGGTTTGGGCTCCAAAAGTTTTGAAATTTCAAAATTTACCTTCCCTCCAAGGTAAGTTGGTTTCCTCTAAAAGGCGTCTATTCAATTTGTACATATATCTATATATACTATATTATAGATAGATAATAGATAGATATATTATTCTTATGCAAATGTACATTTGCAACCTATGAGGAGTCTCAGATATCCTAAGGAGTCTGCAAATATTATTTTGGAGCTCTGTGTTCCCCTTAGGCACTTCAATCCTCATGTTTAGGTTTGGTTTCATGGGGTTGTTGAATTTGTTTGCAAGCAAAAATCACATCAAGAAGCCATATCTATAACACACCTTTTCTCCTAAAGTTCATGTGTTTCAAAACTTTGTAGTTGGATTGATCTAAGTTTTATGGCACTTCGGAGTCTCTGTGATTTTGTTGAAGACCTGGAGCAGCAATTACATGAATTTTAATCCTTAAAGATCGATCTCTGTGAGAGGCACGTGAAGTTTGAGGGAGCATGGGATTTTCCTTTGGACTTTTACTTTACTTGAATGGTATCAATGGTTTTATCTCCTATTGTTAACATTTGAACAAGTCATACTTGAAACCTTTTTGCCTCTTACTTTCATACAAACCCTTGAACTTTTGAGACTTCTTGTGCTTATCAAAAGAAATATTTCTCAAGGGAACAAACCCTAAGATCAAATTTTTGAAGCAATTAGAATACTAAAAATTTGATACCTGAAGCCTACACATTTTGAGACTTCAAGTTTTCACTTTGGAGTGGCTCTTCTCAGCATCCCTTTAGAATAAAATTCTATTGATGGTTTTGAAATCGTGTTTAACTCATTAATTAATTTGAGCAATGTGTGGAGATCTCTAAGGGCTCATTTTTGAAGAGACAAACGTATATCCTACTCGAAAGGTGACTTGACAATATTTGAACTTGACCTATCATTTTATCTTAGTTATCTCAGATTTGAGATCTGTATTGAAGGGGTATTTAGAAGCCACATTGTTCTAAAGCCTAGCAGGGAATTCTTTTACAAATATAAGGATTTAAGAGGCAGTCATCTATGCAAATATAGAGCATCTTGAAGCACATTTGCAGTGTGGCACTATAGTCATTGAAACATCCTTACAACCCTGGGTATAATATATCTATGGTTGATTCTAGAACATAACCTTTTTCTAACTTAAGTACATTCTCAGTCCTCTTTGAACAAGCTTATTACAAGCATATAAACCGTGATACAATTCTGACATTGTCTCTTTGACTATTTTAGCCTTGGTCACAAAATAAAGATCTAGCCTGGAAATAATAGTGATCTAAGCTGCAAAAGTGTTTTCTAGTGCACCATTTGAAGACAATATCAAACATCTCTAGATCTCCATACATGACATAGCATAACATCAATGCAAGTGGCATTAGTCTCCTGCACTTTGTGGAAGTTGCAAAGTGTGCTAGTACACAATTGGTGAGAAATTGTAGATTGTGCCATGTATGTAAGGAGATACGTGTCAAATTGAACTTCTTGATATGTGGGCCAAAGTAGTTAAATGATAATTATACTAGACTTACCTATTTGTTGAGCATTCGGTGAAAAGCGATAGTTCATTGGATATGACTAAGTATGTATTGTTGCATCATTACAATGATTGTTGTTGAGGAGAGGTACTGTTAAGCGCAGGATCCCCCAAGGGAAGTTTTAGGGCTTAAAGCCCATATTTTGGTCAAATTTTGCAAATCCAGGTGTAAAGACTCCGCATTTTGTGGTCGCAGAGTGCATAGATTTTAAAGAGTCATAGGGTTGTCTGCCCTTATTTTGGAAATGTAATGTCGGCTATAGAAGATCTACCCATGGTTTGTAGACCATGGGATTGTATAAATAGAGCTAATCCCTAAGTATTTTGAAAAAATAATAAGATCGAACATGTAAGAAAGTGATAACTCTAAGTAGAAGTCTAAGTTTTGGGTCGTAGCGTAGGTGGAGGCTCTGCAACTGAGTGCGCAGAGGCCTAGAAGTTTGCAGCTGAGTGCGCGGACCCTTGCAGCTAAGTACGCAGGGCGGGTCGAGTCTGTAATTGTTCAGAATTATCAATAAAGAGAAATATTCTACAATTTCTGCATCTTTATTTCCTGTTTATGCATCTAGTTATGTTGGGTATGAATTTCACTTATAATGCTTATGTGATGCATGAATATACGTGATTCTATTGGTTAAGTAATTCAAGAAAGAACATATGTTTACGCGAAGATAAATAAGATCTGTTAATAAGACAAGTAAGATACTTAGAGTAGTTTGGAAGATATCACAACTTGTTTCCCTAGCAAAGCGAAAGTATATCAACCCCTGGTTAGGGTTGCGCGAAAGATGATTGTATCCTTTCGCAAAGGTACTAGAGGGTGGAACAGAGGGCTAAGAAACCTACACGCAAGTAGATATAGCCGGCATAACCTAACATCACAACCATCTCAAGGGTGTGAAAACTTGGTTCCAACATCCTCCCATACTGCTTTGGGTGAGACTTAAGTCTGTGCTCTGCGAGCTGATGTCAAAAGGGCCAGTAGTGTAGGGATTTTTTTGGCTAACTAACACTAAACTTGGGTCAGGCCACCACAAGCCAAAAAATGGTTCTATTTCTGGGACTAGAATCTGCATAAGAGATGTGTGATGTCGTATCACTAGAATCCAACTAAGAGAGAAATCGAAGGTTGGTTGGATAGAAGGATCCATGAGTTCATGGCACGGGAAAACAGAAACCTACGACTGTCAAAATAACAGTGGCTACACAGGCAACTATATACGGAGATCCACGAAATATTTTTTGCCTCATTTACGACTGCGTTATATGAGTGGATCGCTAAGCTAGCAGATAGCCAAGGAAGGTGGAAACTTGATGATCCTATTGTGTGGACCCTAGAGCTAGTACGAAGGTTAGAAGCATTAGAGGATAAGATTGCATGCGTTGTCGATCATTGGCTTGATTGCATCATAGGAGGATTTGTGACTGAATTCAGGGTTGACACCTCTGTCAGCTATAATGAGGTAGAGCGATGCTTTTTCAAAGGACCACAAGATAAGTACGCAAAATATTTGAATACTTGGATTAAAATGTTGTTGTGCGAAAAATAGGTTATGCAGCTACCTTGATGTTCGGGACTATGCAAAGGGGAATATTTTACAAAAACGAAGGAAATAAGGGCCCAAAGCATATCCCCTTGATTTCACCTCTGCAAGGGGACGAGAAAGGGATCGCGAAGGTCTCTCTTTGAAGTGCTATTCAATTGATAAAACAAGGATTCCCGTGAATACCACCTCCACCCACACCACCACTAGCTTCATCGCCATCACCTCCAACTTCACCCGTACCACCTCTATCTCCACTGCAATTCAATATGGAAAACACAGTGAATTTGCCTTTGTTCAAAGGCTTGGGAAATGACAACCTAAGCCAATTTTGGTTTGTTGTAAGGGCTGTATGGGAAGCTCATGATGTAACAGATGACCATATAAAGAAAGTAACACTAGTTAGTTCTCTGCAGGATCACGTGTTAACCTGGTATATTAAGTACTCAAACGATAACCTGAATGCTAGAGTAACGAACATCCAAGTAGCACTGAATAGGGAATTTAGCAAGCCTAAATTTGAATCATAGTCGATTGTGGGATTCAAAGAGATCACGATGAAACCAGGCGAGACACCTTGGGAACTAGATCAGACACTAAAATGTACAATTCGCGAAGCCAACATGAATTTGACAAATGGATAGCATCGCGAGTGGTTTGTAGCTTCGCTACTACCATAGTTAAGGAGTGCGTTGTCGCAACAGAAGATAACAACCTAGGTAGAGGCCTTGGAGATTTCTATGAGACTACATGAGACTCCGATGCAAGATCCTAATCTAGGAGTTTAGCAGATCCATGTGTAGCTGAAGAATCTATGCCTTGAGATGCAAAGCTTGAAGCAAGATAGGACAGTTCGGCTAGAGGTACGCGAAGAGGTATGGTGTTTGAAATGCAAGAGCCAAGGTCATGGCAAAGACCACTACCCAGTCTTTATAAATTACCTTGCAAGAGGAGGATCAATGCCTTTAAGGCCGGAAGCTCAAGTAGGACCTAGCATGGCACCTGCCTTATGGTGCGCTATCTATCAAGTAACTAGAAAACATACCACAAATAACTGTCACTTGCTAAAAATGTATGTGCAAACACCGCAAAGGTTGTTCTACAACTTTTGTAGGTCAGTAGGACATGATGATCGTACTTGCAGGAGCTATGAATTGATGATGGACATAACTCCCGCCTACAGGGTTCAGGTTGAAACGTAGCCCCTTGACCAAAATGCAAGGATGGTGTAGATAAGATTTCAAGGGCGCGGACGAGGCTTAGGTGGAGGAGAACCTGGTAGAGGTCACGAACAATTGATTTGCTATAATTGCGGAGGATTGGGACATTATGCTTGCGATTGCACTAATCCAACGTGCTCGTCATACAAGTATTGCATATTGCTTGATCATGAAACAGAAGATTTTCCTATGTTAATAGCTAGGATATGTGACAAAGGGGTGCTACCACCTCCCCCATCTCAGAACCTGCAGATGATGAGGTCTGAGCCGTGCGAGGAAGATCCGAATGTAAATATAGTGCTCTGGAGTGGAATTGCGACGAGAGATGACAAGGGGAAACAACCAGAAGACAGTACATGGGTTCGAAAAGCCCCGGTGAAAGAAGCTAATTTCGATTTGGAGCGTGCTCGTGAAGCATTCATGGAAGCTAAGAAGAGCTTCACTGAGGCCTCCACTTCAGGAAGCAAAGATAAGCGTGAGTTGGAAATGGACCCCTCTATGCTCACAAATTTCCTGGAAACCTATATGAAGTTAATGTGCGATAGTAAGGTTGTAAAAAGGCTACACAAACTCATCAATAGATGCACTGGAACCGCACCAGGTGAACTGCACGTAGTGCGAAAGATTAGCAAGCATAAAACAAGGATGAGGCGGCAGGTGAGACTAACCACGCAAATAGGAGAGTATGAAATGGATCAAGTCATTTTTTACCTAGGATCAGATGCGAATGTCATACCAAAGCAGACTTGGGAGTGAATCGGGAGACTTGTGCTGCAATGTTCTCTAATTCAGCTAACGATGGTGAATCAGCAGAAAATCATACCCATGGGGCGGCTACAGGGAGTGACCGTGGATATTGAGGGAGCGAGCATGCTGGTAGATTTTGAAGTAATAGAGATTGTTGATGACAACAATCCCTACCCTGTGCTACTAGGAATTGACTGGGCTACTGATATGAATAGGGTAATCAATTTGAAGAAGTGAAAGATGATCTTTGAAAAGAAATCACTATGCATAATAATACCCTTAGATCTTGCTGAGGGATTGCACTATATGGAACCAGTCCACGATTATGAAAGTGATGATGATCTAGACTACATCTATAAGATAATAGCGACAGACCAAGACTGGTTGAATCCCACTGTGGATGGATGGATTACGTGGTATCACGAGAGTTCCTACACTTCAGATTCCGATGAAGAAATAGAACGTTGGCAGAATCGGTTACACGAAGTAACTATGCTAAATTGCAATATGATGACCTGGTCGTTGCACTGTGTGTCGTCAGAGGTAAGAACTCTACCTACTTATGATGGATTGAATGAGGTAGATATCTATTTGGATGCATTTGAAAGGGAGGTGCCATAAAAGAAATGCTTCCAGGCCTTAGATTGGGTACTGCACACTACGCCTGCAAGATGGTGGGGTACACACAAAGGAAGCTTTGATGATTGGCGTGAATGTAGGAGGATGATGAGAGCATGATTTGGGAAACCTAAGATGTGGCTGACGTACAAGTATGATGGAGAGGATGATCCACAAGCACATCTAGCCAAATGGACGCAGACCTATGGAGCAAAGCTACAACCTAAGTGGGTGCAACTATTATGTCATACCCTGGTGTTATCACGATGAATTGGTATATAGAAACAAAGCTCTGCCATGGGACAGGAGAATGGGATATTGTTGGGCACCAAATCGGGTTATCTTTCTGTTGCATTTCCATCAGCCTTTCTGACCTTTTTGCATTTATTCACCTATATTTACTATGCTCAATCTGTGAGGTAATCAACCCTTTTCTATTTATTGGAATATTTTATTAGTGAAGTAAAGTCATAATGTTTTGCCTATTCACAACACTAAAACATATGTTTGACGCATCTTGTGGATAACAGATACCAATCTTGCAGCGTCCCGCAACAGATCCAAAATTCACAGCAATGACTAGGAAGCCATGTAGCTAGAGTCGTAGATCCCCGAACCATTCTTGGACCACTCATTGATATTGTCTATCTGGTGTTGGTGCCATTCAAAACTAATGTACATTTCTAGGTATATAGTTACCAGGTTTTGGGGAAAGATGTTGTTCTCCCTCGCTGTGTATAAAAGACAAGTTATTCTTGTAATTGGACTCCCCATTGATACTGTAATAGCCATTTATAGATTAATAACATATCACCTCTTTCGCTGTTTCAATCTTTGCTATGACTAATGCAACCCTGATCAGAGAGCTGGGCCTGCTCTCCTAATCAGGTGCTGCATATTTCTGTGTGTTTTTTATTATTTCCTAGTTGTTATTACAGCTTGTTAATTCTTGTAATTACTTGTCTTGAGTTTTGTATCTAGTTTAGTTTTACAACGATGTTTTGAATATTAATCTTGAGCCCTTGGTTGGAACGAATGGTACTCTCTCCCCTGCATATACCTTGCACGTTGCCTTCAAAGGATACGCACCCGAATTAATAAATTAATGTAGGAAAAAGGGTGAATATATTGTTCATACATGGACCCCAACATTTTGGCGTCGTTGCCGGGGAGGCTAACAAGGTGCAAGATAAGATTCAGACCAACTAGAGAGTCAATCTTTCGTCCTGGGGAGAGAATGAGTTTTCTCACTCTGCTCCAGGTCCTAAGTGTTAGATCCTAGATTTACCTCAGGTTGAAAAGGTAAGCTTCTAGGTCCACATCAAACCACGCTCAGCCTCATAGCTAGCCCTACGAGGATAGGAGAGGGCTCTCTCCAGGTCAATCTCAGCAAAAGATAATCGGATGGGGCTTGAGATGACCAATTTAACAACTAATCTTAGGCTAGGTATGAAGTGCGAGGATTCATTTGAGTTTTCGGGGGTTTTGTTGGAAAATGGGAGAGGCAAATTTGGGTCCAGGGATGAGGCACAGTTTTTGCGGAGTTCTGATTCGGGCAAGGAAGGAAATTGTTTTGATGCTTTAGAATGAATAAATGGATGGATTAGACCGGTGAGGAGCCAAGGAGGGCAAGAGAGTCTCAAGAGTCCTCCTCAAATAGATGAAAACATTGAAAATTAAACAAAAGTTCAAAGCAGAGCACAACAGTCCAGTGAATTCTAATTTAATCACTCATTTGTTTAATTTTCGAAGCAAAGAGAAGGGAAAATGATGCACATAACCATCAATGAACTTACAAGTACATAGAGAAAAACACCATAAAAACACAGAGCCACATGGATCCCAACAAGTGCTGCAAAACCATGGTCTTTCCTTTACCAAAAATGCAGAGATAGAATGTACAATGATGTGCTAAGCAATCCCAAGTGTCCAACCCTGACAATGACTCAGAAAATATATGATAGAGACCATCCTAACCCATTCCCATGCCTTTAGGGGTCGAGCTCATCATTCTAGGAGTTGTTTCAACCAATTCTAAACAAAGCACTAAAATCTAGGCAATCAAACAACTTGCCTCTATAAGGTAGGAAATAGATTCATTCATTAAATTTTCACTTTTTAGTGAATTAATCCTCTAGAACAAGTAAAAATATGCCAATATTACATCATGGTCCTCCAATTAAATCAATATAGATCAATAATTACATCAAAAAGCAAAACTAGTCAAAACTGGCTGAATTTTTGAGCTGGAAGGTGAAAACTTTGGCAAAAATCCTCTATGCGCCGCGCCTAATTCTCTATGCGTCGTGCCACTTTGGAGCTAAATTTGTGGCCCATCCTGGAGTCCAAATTGATATCATGATAGCTCTTTCGAAAGCCTTGGATGTCTACTTTCCAACCCAAGTGGAAAATTTCAATTTGGTGTCCATTTCCCCTCCAAAACTTCAATCTCCCAAGACTGCTTCCTGTGTGTCAAAACAAGGGCAGAGAGGTCCTTTTCTAAGTGTTTTTTACCTCTTGAGGACTCAAAACTTGCCCAAATTTCTTGGACATGCACTAGAAATCATGATTGTTCATGCAAAATCCAAAAATATAAAGTTTTTGCAATTTGGAGCCCTCTAGCAAAAGCGAGTGCCACGTGGCGTGGCGCATAGGGAGGCAAAACCTGTTTTTCAGTGCAAAAAATTTCAAAAATGAAAAAATTGCTCCAAATCTCTTGAAATTTGGGTTGTACCTTCTCTATCAAGTGTCATGCTGGGCTAAAGAGGCTTCGGCCAATATCTGAAGACGATCATGCTCCTTTTGCCTCTTTTGCTTCTTTATTGCCTTCTTCAATTTTTCCTTTAGACTCCTTATTCGTGCCTTGGAAATCATATTTTGCACCCTGTAATGGAAAGCCATGTGTCTCAACAATGCTTTGTCCCTATTGGCCTTTTCCAATAATCTCTCCAGGTGGATGTTGATTCTTTCGAGCCAAGACTCCCGATCATCATCAATCTCTTGCTACAATGTAGTGAACTCAATCCTCTTCCTTTGGGCAGCTTGGCGATTCTCACGGATGTTTTGTAACTCCATGATTTCTTGCTACACTTCAAGTTACTTGTTCCTCTACTCCAAGTATTTCATAATCCACTTAGCCCTCTCCAATTCGAGGGACAAGGTTGTGATCTCTGTCTACTGCTCCTGGATGATCTCTCTAAGATGTGCATTTTGTGAGCCCATGTTTGTAACATCATCCTCAATAAGAATGAATTCAATCTCTCGCTCACCTGAAGGCCCCTCATCCTGCATTGGCCTCTTGCCTCAGTCCTGTACCTGTGGTGCTGATGTCGAAAGCGAGGCCCCTTCCACCCCAGGTGGAGATAACACTCGCTTTGCAGCTACAAATAACTGCCTCGTGCCCTTCTGATAAGTAATAAAAACTAGCATAGTAGCAGTGTGTGGATCATGCCTTCATGCTGATGAGAAGGCCCACCTATCTCATGCCCAGCCTATGGAGGTCTTTGTAAAGCTCTGAAAAAGTCACAAGAGATAAAATCATCCCAAGTGATGCCCTGTAAACCAAGCTGATGAACCACCAAAATCTTGATGAGAGCAAAATGGCAAATACTGTTGAACTACTGCTGAGGGGTCTTGTGTTGCACGAGGATGGTCATCCTTTCTATGTTTCGGCATATGAAATATGGGATATTCATGATCCGTACCCGGGTGAAGTGCATGAGCAACCTGATATGATAAGCATATAATCAGGAGAAACGACCTTCACAACTGAAATACTTCATGATTAATTTCATTAGTGGAGTATACTCATCTTTGAGTTATCGGAAAGGGAACACTCTCTTTAGTTGCCTCAAGAAACCGGGTTTAATATATGGCTCATAATGCTGCCGGTCAATCTTCTGCTTCTTGTTCCATGGCTCTCCAATGTTAGGTATGTGGGTTGTTAATGAGATAGAATCTGGTGTAAGTGTGAAAGTGACACCAACCAAAGTAACTCAATCACCATGTAAATGCAGTACAAATAAGCGAGCCAACTCATGATGGACTTGAACAGTAGTAACCTCCTCACAAAATTCATAGCATGACTAAAACTAGAAATAACAGACGGCAAGAGGGCAGGCCTACAATTTTGTAAGGGTGGTCGGTTCTTCTCTAACATGTCTGCCACCTTTATGAGGCCTCCGAGGTGCATGTCCCTCCATGGGTGAGTCACTTTGGGTCTCCACTTCATAATCGAATGAATGACTGGATGACATAACTGCTGCTATACAAACTGCTTTGGAGATAAATATGTTGGTGAATGAAACTGTATTGGACTGCTCTTTGTGATGTGGTTGAACTCTTCCACCAAGGGGCAAAAGTGAAACAAGGGACTGTTAGGATAGAGGAAACAAATATGAGGGATTAGGGACTATTGGGATAGATTTAATTAGGGAAATATGGGAGGATTTTGGATTTTATGTATAGGATTAGGGTTTAGGGGTTTTGGATTTGAAAACTTGGGAATAGGGATTTAGGATAAGGGTTTCGTAACTTTTAGGGGGTAGGGAAAAAATGAAATCAGGGCAAAAATGGAAAAAGGGGGAAAGAGAATGATGGAAGGAGTAAAAACTTGGTGACAAACATTTGTTGAAACCCTAGGTAGCCATTTTTATATGAAGCTTTGACATGATAGGGTTTAGCCCAACACCATTCCTCGAACACCATATCATAGCACAAACTTGAATAAAATGCAATGATGGAGACTCTACCTTGCAAATCCGGGCGAATTATTGGCAATTTGGAAGAATTTTGAACAATTTCAAGCCTTTAACTGTATGCGCGCCACATACCCAATCCGTGGTGCCTTCCCAGTGTGTCGTGCCCGTGTAAAATTACAATGTGCATTTTCTCCCAGTGTGTCGCGCCCCCCAGTGCACCGTGCCACCTACTCTATGCGTCGTGCCGACCAAGTTTCTTCCGATTTCACCCAATTTCACAAAACTTGATTTGAATTGCTTCCTTTTGGTCGCTAGCATGAAAATGACATTGATCCTCATGGAAATATATTTATAAAGATATGGATTTGATTTTTGTTTCTCCAAAACTCATATTTTTAATGTTTGGCATTGGCACTTTTTCACATTTTAATACAACTCTGTTTTTCAAATTTCCTTTTATTTTTTACTGAAATGATGAATCTTTTGGCCATTTTTGCAAGGATGATGGCATTGGATTTCGGCAAAGGATGACCAGGGCTGCATTGAAGAACTGTAGAATTTGAAAAACCTTAAAAGATTACATATTTATATTAAAAAATAAATTTGATGATTTCTTCTTCAAAACATAGTTTTGAAGAAGAATCATTCTCGAGCCTTATTGATAATGACAATTTTGGAATGAAAACTTATCAGGAACACCCTCATGTGCCTACTGACATTATTGGACACTTTGAAGACAAAATTTGCGAAACCCTAGACTTAATGATTGAAATGACTCTTAGCTGACCAAAAGACCATCCATAATGACTGTAAAATTGACTTTGATGAACTTTGATGATCAGACATGAACCAGTAGGTATATGACATGAGGGAAGTATGGAGACAAGACCCTTCCGTCAGAAGATTGATGTTCCTAATGGAATGCAGATGATCGGGCTGAATGAGACACCTAAAATGAAATGCAACAAGAGGATTTGATCTCTGACGGAGGGATGAACAGACCGACTCTAACATTGGCTCCAATGGGGATGGTAGCTCCTTGGAGGTGCCAAGAACTACAGATTTATGGGAGAGTAGGCAGTGCCTTCGTCCACTGGGCTATGGAGTCAACATCTTGGCAACAAAAACATCAAAAATCAAGACTCAAGACTCATAATCTGAAATGAGTAAGAACTAAGACTAACTCAAAACTGAAACAAGACTCTCAAAAGATGAAACTGTACACTCAACTGAAACTATCTTTAAACTGACTGAAACAAAAAATGGCTCACGACCGACTTAACTGAAACAAGTACTTACAAATCTTTCAAAGGGAAATAGTCCATCGAGATTTGAGGGCTTAAAATCATGACGACGGCTACCTGCTTACTGATGAAATATGTACAATCATGTGAAGTGGGCCTTCCAATGTAACCAATCTAACAAATGGTTACCCAATGAAATTCTGCTCTCTCTTTCCTCGAGTAGGCAGAACGATGTACATGTAGGCAACTCACAATAACAATTGAAACCAAGGCTTATGCTAACAAACCAACCAACATTCATCTTCTCTGGTGCTTACAATAAAATGCCAAAAGGATCTTGAAAATATTGAAGCACTAGCTTGTCTTGAGATCCAGCAGCAAAAATACAAGTACTCCCTTCATTCTGATCTGAAAGAACAACTGGTTGTTGAGTGATAGGAAGGCATAGAGAGGTATAAGTTTCTGCCATCTGAGTGTTAGCTGTAAATTCCTTGACCATGAGAAATTATGTCATATTATCTCTCCCAGGCTCATATTCCTCAATTTCATGGTCAAGGTCATTCTTGAACAGAAAACAATCTTCAAGATCATCAAACATGACAGCCTTATTATCTTCATAATAGAAAATATTATCTGTTTTTTGATCTATAAAGCTTATTAGAACACTGTCATCATATTCAAAAGAGGAAGAAGTTCCACCATCACCTTCTCGACCATGTGCACACTGCAGATCTGCGTTAACTTGAGCTGTAACATGACCTTTCAAGAGTTGATCTATCTCATCTTCAAACAGAGGAGATAAGACTTTTTTTTCCTTTTGCTCAAGCAAGTATTGTCTTCTTGAAACAACATTTTAAAACATGAAAAACAAAAATGGTAGTCCTTAATTCCCTGATCTTCTGAAATTTGAAAACATTGTTGATCATCTTCATATGACATGGCAATCAAATTATCCAAATTATCATTTACCACTGAGTTATCAAAAGAAGATTTTTCACTTACTTGAACAAAGGTCTCATCTTGTTTTTCATAAAATGACTGGATTACCTCCTCATGAAGGCTTTGGTCAATAGCTTTGTCTTCTTCATTCTAGATGATCTCAACAACAAAGCTCTCCTTCATGGGATTCAAAACAAGGTAATCTTCATCATCGTGATTTGAATCTAGATTTGAAATATCTGACTTGACTTTGTCACATTTCGAGAGTGAAACTTGACTTTCATGCATGTTGTCTTCTTCTATAAACAGATCTGAAATAAAACCTTCTCTTTCATCATTTTCCACTATACTAAGATCTTAATCCTGCTACAAATTTTCCTGATCATCTTGATAAGTATCGCTCTCTCTATGCTAGTGAAATGGATTTTCATACAGGGCTTCCATGATCTCATCATCCATGAAATTATCATCTTCATAATATTTCTCAAGGCTTTCAATAAAACTATAAGCATGTTTGCAACAGTCCTAAACTAAATTTAATGATGGATAAGATTCTTTATACCTTTCTAAGAACATGGTATGAAAATCCTTTAAACAGTAAATACAAGCAGGAGGCAAACTTTCATACCAAGATTGGGCTTCACCTCCCAGAGTGGCCAGGAATATCTTCATCAAGCAATCTTCAGGAAAATCAACCTTCAACTTGCGAATATACATGTGAAATCTAACCAGATGTAAAGCAGCATCCTTCCTATCATCATCTTTAAACGTAGGAAAATTCCTTTGCCAATCTACCTTCAGAATTTTATTTGGAAAACCTGGAATGTGATCTCAGTCATGGGAGCATATCGTCGAGCAAGAAAATCCATTTTGATAACAATGAATTCACCAAGAGATTTTTCAAGCTACCAATTCTTGAAGAGTAGAGTCGCCATAAAAAGTTTGAACCTTGGGACTCTTCGACACTGGAGTTGCCAAGTGAATGATTTCAGCCTTCCTGTGTCTAATCGTTGTCCACCATTAAAAATCAGATCTAACTTGATACATGTACTGGGGTGATTGTTTAGATCAGATGTTTTGTTTATAAGACTAGACCGGAGATTGACTGAAGTAGCTTTTATCTACTTTCGCTAACGCAAAGCAAAAGCATTTCGAAGGCTACCTGGCTAACTTCAAGCTTCATCTGTAGTCTACAAAGCCAAACAATGAAAATAAACTTTCTTCCCCAGTGTGGTCACCACTATGTTAGAGCCTGGATTTACCTCAAACTGAAAAGGTAAGCTTCTAGGTCCACATCAAACCACGCTCAGCCTTGTAGCTAGCCCTACGAGGACAGGAGAGGGCTCTCTCCAGGTCAATCTCAGTAAAATATAATTAGATGGGGCTCGAGATGACCAATTTAACAACTAATCCGAGGCTAGGTATGAAGTGCAAGGATTGATTTGAGTTTTTGGGGGTTTTATTTGAAAATGGGAGAGGCAAATTTTGGTCCAGGGATGAGGCACAGTTTTTGCAGAGTTTTGATTGGGGCAAGGAAGGCAATTATTTTGATGCTTTAGAATGAATAAATGGATGGATCAGACCGGTGAGGATCCAAGGAGGGCAAGAGATTCTCAAGAGTCCTCCTCAAACAGATGAAAACATTGAAAATTAAACAAAAGTTCAAAGTAGAGCACAGCAGTCCAGTGAATTCTAATTTAATCACTCATTTGTTTAATTTCAGAAGAAAAGAGAAGGGAAAATGATACACATAACCATCAATGGAATTACAAGTACATAGAGAAAAACACCATCAAAACACAGAGCCACATGGATCCCAACAAGTGCTGCAAAACCCTGGTCTTTCCTTTGCCAAAAATGTAGAGATAGAATGTACAATGATGTGCCAAGCAATCCCAAGTGTCCAACCCTGACAATGACTCAGAAAATACATGATATAGACCATTGTAACCCATTCCCATGCCTCTAAGGGTCGAAATCATCATTCTAGGAGTTGTTTCAACCAATTCTAAACAAAGCACTGAAATCTAGGTAATCAAACAACTTGCCTCTATAAGGTAGGAAACTGATTCATTCGTTAAATTTTCACTTTTTAGTGAATGAATCCTCTAGAACAAGTAAAAATATGCCAATATTACATCATGGTCCTCCAATTATAGCAAGATAGATCAATAATTACATCAAAAAGCAAAACTAGTCAAAACTGGCTAAATTTCTGAGCTGGAAGGTGAAAAATTTGGCAAAACTCCTCTATGCGCCGCGCCTAATTATCTATGCATTGTGCCACTTTGGAGCTGAATTTGAGGCCCTTCCCAGACTCCAAATTAAGCCCATGATAGCTTTTTGGAAATCCCTACCTGTCTACGTTCTAACCCAAGTGGAATTTTTCAATTTGGTGTCCATGTTCCCCTCCCAAACATCAATCTCCCAAGACTGCTTCCTGTGTGTCAAAACAGGGGCAGAGAGGTCCTTTTTTGAGTGTTTTTGACCTCTTGAGGACTCAAAACTTGCCCAACTTTCTTTACCATGCACCATCAATCATGATTGTTCATGCCAAATCCAAAAATATAAATTTTTTGCAATTTGGAGCCCTCTAGAAAAAGCAAGCGCCACGTGGCGCGACGCATAGGGAGGGAAAACCTATTTTTCAGTGCAAAAATTTTCAAAAATGCAAAAATTGCTCCAAATTTCTTGAAATTTGGGTTGTACCTTCTCTATCAAGTGTCATGTTGGGCTAAAGAGGCTTCGGCCAATATCTAAAGACGATCATGCTCCTTTTGCCTCTTTTGCTTCTTTATTTCCTTCTTCAATTTTGCCTTTAGACTCCTTATTCGTGCCTTGGAACTCATATTTCGCGCCCTATAATGGAAAGCCATGTGTCTCAACAATGCTTTGTCCCTATCGGCCTTTTCCAGCAATCTCTCCAAGTGGATGTTGATTCTTTCAAGCCAAGACTCCCGATCATCATTAATCTCTTGCTCCGATGTAGTGAACTCAATCCTCCTCCTTTGGGCAACTTGGCGATTCTCGCGGATGTTTGTAACTCCATGATTGCTTTCTGCTCTTCAAGCTGCTTGTTCCTCTACTCCAAGTATTTCACAGTCCACTTAGCCCTCTCCAAGTTGAGGGACAAGGTTGTGATCTCTGTCTACTGCTCCTAGATGATCTCTCTAAGATGTGCATTTTGCGAACCCATGTCTGTAACATCATCCTGAATAAGAATGAAGTCAGTCTCTCGCTCACCTGAAGGCCCCTCGTCCTGCATTGGCCTCTTGCCTCGGTCCTGTACCTTTGGTGCTGATGTCAGAAGTGAGGCCCCTTCCACCCTAGGTGGAGATAACACTCACTTTGCAGCTGCAAATACCTGCCTCGTGCCCTTCTGATAAGTAATAAAAACTGTCATAGCAGCAGTGTGTGGATCATGGCCTTCATGCTAATGAGAAGGCCCACTTGTCTCATGCCCAGCCTCTGGAGGTCCCTGTGAAGCTCTTAAAAAGTCACGAGAGATGAAATCATCCCAAGTGATGCCCTGTAAACCAAGCTGATGAACCACCAAAATCTTGATGAGAGCAAAATGGAAAATACTGTTGAATCGCTACTGAGGGGTCTTGTGCTGCATGAGGATAGTCATCCTTTCTATGTTTCGGCATATGAAATACGAGATGTTCATCATCCGTACCCGGGTGAAGTGCATGAGAAACCTGATATGATAAGCATATAATCGGGATAAACGACCTTCACCACTAAAATACTTCATGATTAATTTCATTAGTGGAGCATACTCATCTTTGAGATATCGGAAAGGGAACACTCTCTTTAGCTGCCTCAAGAAACCGGGCTTAATATATGGCTCATAATGTTGTCGGTCAATCTTCTGCTTCTTGTTCCATGGCTCTCCAATGTTAGGTATGTGTGTTGCTAATGAGATAGAATCAGGTGTAAGTGTGAAAGTGACACCAGCCAAGGTAACTCGATCACCATGTAAATGTAGTACAAATAAGTGAGCCAACTCATGATGGACTTGAATACTAGCAACCTTCTCAAAAAATTCATAGCATGACTGAAACTGGAAATAAGAGATGGCAAGATGGCAGGCCTGTAATTCTATAAGCATGGTCGGTTCTTCTCTAACATGTCTGCCAACTTTATGAGGCCTCTGAGGTGCATGTCCCTCCATGGGTGAGTCACTTTGGGTCTCCACTTCATAATCGGATGAATGACTGGATGACATAACTGTTGCTATACAAACTACCTTGGAGATAAAGATGCTGGTGAATGAAACTGTATTGGACTGCTCTTTGTGATGTGGTTGAACTCTGCCACCAAGGGGCAAAAGTGAAACAAGGGACTGTTAGGATAGAGGAAACAAATATGAGGGATTAGGGACTATTGGTATAGATTTAATTAGGGAAATATGGGAGGATTTTGGATTTTATGTATAGGATTAGGGTTTAGGGGTTTTGGATTTGAAAACTTGGGAATAGGGATTTAGGATAAGGGTTTAGTAACTTTTAGGGGGTAGGGAAAAAATGAAATCAGGGCAAAAATGGAAAAAGGGGGAAAGAGAATGATGGAAGGAGTAAGAACTTGGTGACAAACATTTGTTGAAACCCTAGGCAGCCATTTTTATATGAAGCTTTGACATGATAGGGTTTAGCCCAACACCATTCCTCGAACACCATATCATAGCACAAACTTGAATAAAATGCAATGATGGAGACTCTTATCATAGCAGAAACTTGAATAAAATGCAATGATGGAGACTCTACCTTGCAAATCCGGGCGAATTATTGGAAATTTGGAAGAATTTTGAACGGTTTGGAGCCTTTAACTATAAGTGCCACACCGCATACCCAATGCGCCGCGCCTTCCCAGTGTGTTGCACCTGTGTAAAATTACACTGCACGTTTTCTCCCAGTGCGTCGCGCCCCTCCAGTGCGCCGCGCCACCTACTCTATGCACCGCACCGAGCAAGTTTCTTCTGATTTCACCCAATTTCACAAAACTTGATTTGAATTGCTTCCTCTTGGTCGTTGGCATGCAAATGACATTGATCCTCATGGAAATATCTTTATAAAGACATGGATTTGATTTTTGTTTCTCCAAAACCCATCTTTGTAATGTTTCGCATTGGCACTTTTTCACATTTTAATACAACTTTATTTTTCAAATTTCCTTTTATTTTTTTACTGAAATGATGAATCTTTTGGCCATTTTTGTAGGGATGATGGAACTGGATTTCGGAAAAGGATGACTAGGGCTGCACTGAAGAACTGTAGAATTTGAAAAACCTTAAAAAATTACATATTTATTACAAAAAATAAATTTGACGATTTCTTCTTCAAAACAGAGTTTTGAAGAAGAAACATTCTCAAGCATTATTGATAATGACAATTTTGGAATGAAAACTTATCAGGAACACCCTCATGTGCCTACTGACATTATTGGACACTTTGAACACAAAATTTGCAAAACCATAGACTTAATGACTGAAATGACTCTTGGCTGACCAAAAGACCATCCATAATGACTGTAAAATTGACTTTGATGAACTTTGATGATCAAACACGAACTAGTAGGTATATGACATGAGGGAAGTATGGAGACAAGACCCTTCTGTCAGAAGATCGATGCTCCTAATGGAATGTAGATGATCGAGTTGAATGAGACACCTAGAATGAAATGCAACAAGAGGATTTGATCTCTGACGGAGGGATGAACAGACCGACTCTAACACTGAGCATAAGTGTTCTTTATTCTTTTTTTTTTTGCTTTCTTGTTTTGATTGGGCCAACCTCTTTTCCTGGGAAGGGAGGAGTATTTTGACGTCCTGCTCTAGGCCCCAAGTTATATTTATTTCTTTCAAACCCTTGTGTGTTTTAATTTCAGGAAACACTAGCTTTTAACTTGGGGAGGGAGGAGTCTTTTGATGCCCTACTTTAGATCTGGAAGTAGTAGGTCTTCTCGGAGGTGTGTGTTTGTTCTTGGTTCTTGTCCTGGGGAGGGAGGAGTCCTTTGACGCCCTTCTCTGGGCCCTAAACCCTAGATTCCTATTTTTTTGTCTCTTTATTTGTAAGCTCTTTCGACTTGGGGAAGGAATGGTCCTTTGACACCTTACTTCAAGACTAGAGCATTGTAGGTTGATACCTAGACCTTCTGTCATATCAAAATTTTAAAGAACAAAGAACCACATAAGAGGGGCAAAGGGAGAGCCCCAAAGAGGGGAGGACCAGACTTCGGAAGAAAGACTTATATCCAGCAAATTATAGCAAAATTTGAATCAGAAGCATCCTCTCGCATAGCCGTGAGACCAGGTGAATGGAGAGTAAAATCTGAAGGACAATTAGTAGACCACACAGTGTTGTCTACAACATTCTTTGGTGATTCGACGCAACAGACCCCTCTAGGAGTTGAGGAGGCATCCAGCAGTATACTTGATCAGGGGAACCTTATGCTAGTAATAGAAGGGGAAGAGGTTGCAAGCAGAACATTGATAGGGTCAGGCCACTCCAGCAAGGGAAAAGAGGTCGTAGCCAAGGGACCAAGTCATCAAGACGCAGGAGAAGGAAACGAAGGAGCACTTGCATCACCAAGGGACTAGGGAACTGTTGTCAAAGCAACCCAAATCCGAGTGGTAAGGAATCCTCGACCATCTTCCACAGAACCTATTGAAGTACCCAACGGTTATTGGAGGATATTTATGGCTCCTACAACCTCCACCATTGAGTTTCCGATCAAGTATCTGGGATATGGTGCACCCACAAAGCTTATCCCATTAGTAGCTTTACCAAGCTTTCATGGGCTTGTTTTAGAAGACCCCGACACATTTTTATTTGAATTTGACATAGTGTCCCAGGGGTATGACTACATGACAGATGCCCAGAAGTTAACAAATTTTCCTGCTATTAAAAGGGACCACTTTGCGATGGTTCATGGGCCTTGGAGGAAGCTCTATTTTCACATGCGATGATATGCAGACAACTTTTCTAGAAAAATACCAAGATTACTGCAAATCTCAAAACATCAAGGAGGAAATTTTTAAGTTCACATAGAAAGAAGATGAGAGCTTGGAAGACTATGTGGAATGATTTAAGTACAAATTACAGAGGTCAGGTCACTCCGAACTGGATAAAGAGATTTTAAAGATTATCCTCCTTTAGGATTTAGGACTCTTTGGAACTATTGAATATTGTAGGAAAGGGAGACATCTCCAAGGAAAGCTTCAAATTTATCTGCGAACTATGCATTCAGTGCTTCAAGAGGCTCACAAGAAACAAACAAGGGATTCGCTCAACAAAAGTGTCTGGCAGGGGTGTTACGAAGGCAGAAATTGGAAACCTGCTAGACAACTTGAGAATGAATATCCTCAGTACTCTATCAGCATGGATGGATACACTACAAGTAAAATAGAAGCAGCTGGAATTGGATAGGACCATGGCTATATTCTATCTGAAGTGTATAAAGAAGCACCCAGAGATGGAATTTCCATTAAACTCCATAGAGGAATGTGCAATCTACGAATTAAATCATGCAACAAGCTCATGTCCCTCCTTGCCAGGCCTAAAAGTAGTATTTCAAGGGACAGGGGAAGACACAAAGAAACTATACCTCATGGGGTCTAGAAATCCATGGCAACCTCGACCACCAATGGGAAATCAAGGTATGTACTCAGACCCATCTCAATATTTTAGTAATTTCAATATGAATCCTCAGTCCATTCCCTATCCTCTCATGTGGCCACAATACCAGTTTCCACCTTGGCAGCAGTGGAACCCTCAAGCTGGTTCAAGCTCCCCATGGGCTCCAACTTGGTGGGGATCCTCTCCTGGGAAATTTCCTCAGCCAATGCCAGAACAACAACTCCAACTGCCCTCTAGTTTTCCTCTTGGTAGTCAACCTGCCCGTCCGCAGCTTCCAATCCAACCTAACCTGAATCCTAATAATAAGGTAGCTCATCAAACTGACATTCTTAACCTACCTTAGTATAGCATTTCCATTACAAAGTTGTATGAAATGAATTTGTGATCAAGGCGAACAGTCAATGTTCAACCTCCTGCAGTCATCATTGAACAACTTGATAGTGAAGGCAAGGAATCAGAGTTAATTAATAAAGTGCCAAAACAAATTGATAGAAACCATGCGCCTCCTACAAAACAACATCAATCTGAACCACCTTATTCGGAGAGACTAACTTTGAGTAAATCAAGCCCTCAAGCTGAATTCGATTTATTAGGTGAATTATAGAACTTATTTATCAAAATTCCCCTATTACAAGCTATGAAGGATGTTTCGATATATGCAAAGACTCTTAGGAAATACTGTTCAAAGAAACCTATAAAGAAATCCAAAAACCCCCTTACTATTCATGTCATGGGAAAATTATCAGATTTTATGATGTGAAAGTCAATGCCTGTAAAGTATGGAGATCTAGGGAACCCAATTCTGACAATTCAAACTAATGGGGCAGAGATTCCAAATGTGCTGGTAGACTTGAGTGTTGCCATCAACGTTATCACCACTGAAACTATGCATACATTAGGTATTTGTAACTTGAAACATACACCTACAGTATTAGAACTAACAGATCGATCTATAATAAAACCATTAGGTAAGTTAGAAGATGTAACAATTCCGGTGGATTCATGGCACTATCACATAGATTTCCTTGTCTTACATACACAATCTTCAGTTGGCAACCATCCTCTGATTTTAGGTAGACCATGGCTGGCTATTGCGGATGCTTACATTGGGTGCCATTTAGGGCACGTGGTTATTTTAAATGGGCACAACACTAAAAACTTAGTGTTATACCCACCTGCAGAACCAAACCCATCCATAAAACCAGCAGATGGCAAGAAAATTTTATCTAGGAAAGAGCTTGAAATGGAAAATGAGGAATTGAAACCAGTCCTCACCATTGGATAGGCCCTTCAGTTGAAAATGGAATCGAAAGATGATGTAATCACCTCCTTTATGGATGATCCTTACTCCATTTCAGAGCCAAATCAACAAATCCTAGAATCTATCCTAAGTTGTGAGACTCAGGAAACTATTGAAACAACAGAAGGATCAGAGGAGCTACCCGTTGATGCACCCCATGGAAGTGTCCCAGTGGAATTAGAACTACGAAAAACCCAGAATATTAAGCCAAACCTGTCAGAATCCCAAAAGAAGCAACTTATAGATGTCCTTCATAAACATAGAGAAGCCTTTGTCTAGGATTACTTAGACATGAAGGGGATTCCTCCTAATTTATGTACCCATCATATATATATTAAGGAAGATTGTCGTCTTGTAAGACAACCTCAGAGAAGAATGAACCTCGCATTGAAAAATGTTGTGAAAGAAGAACTTCAAAAATTACTGGATGTAGGTTTTATTTACCCCATTTCAGATAGCCAATGGGTTTCTCCATTAGTAATGGTCCTCAAGAAAAATGGTAAATGGCATACATGCATGGATTATAGAGAATTAAATAAGGCAATGCAGAAAGATCATTTTCCTTTACTGTTTATTGACCAAGTTTTGGATAGATTGACTGGAAAAAAGTTCTTCTCCTTCTTAGATGGATTTAGTGGGTATAACCAGATCCAGATAGCTCTTGAAGATCAGGACAAAACCACTTTCACATGCCCCTAGGGAACATTCACATATCGGGTCCTTCTTTTGGCCTGTGTAATGCACCTGCAATGTTCTAGAGGGAAATTTTGTGGATATTCTTTGATTTGGTGGATGATAGTGTTGAAAGTTACATGGATGACTTAACTCCATATGGGGATTCATTTGTAGAAGGGCTGAAAAATTTAGAGAAAGTTCTTGAAAGGCGTATACAAGCACATGTCTCTTTGAGTACAGTAAAATTCCATATGATGATGGAGGAGGGAATTGTTCTGGGACATTTGCTCTCAGCTAAAGGAATTCTGATGGACCCAGCCAAGATAGAGGTAATTCTGCACTTCCTAACACCCAAAACGCCCATGCAGGTATGTAGCTTTATTGGTTGTGCTGGTTATTACAGGTGTTTTATAGAAAATTTTGCTGAAGTAGAACATCCACTTTTTCAATTGCTAACAAAAGATTTAGATTTTGTGTGGACAGGTGACTGTGATGCATCCTTTACGAAAATCAAGGAATTGGTCTGTAGCACTCTGATCCTTAGAGGGATGGACTAGGCATTACCTTTCCATATTCACATGGATTCTTCCAAAATAGTGATTGGTGCAGTATTAGGACAACAAGAGGATAGGGTACCATATGCAGTTTACTATGTCAGTAAGAATTTGGCTCCTGCTGAATTAAATTACATAATGATTGAGAAAGCGTTCCTTGCTGTCATCTATGCCATCAACAAATTTCGGCACTACATTACCGGGTATCCTACCTTTGTACATATTGATCATGCAGCTATTAGGTATTTAATGGATAAACCTATTACCCCTGGTCGTATTACAAGATGGCTTTTGCTACTACAGGAATTTGACATTACTACAATAGATAAACCAGGGAAGGACAATGTAGTTGCATATTTCTTGTCTAGGATAGAAAATGATGGTAAGAATACACTAATTGAAGATAATTTTCTAGATGAACATCTTTTTGCAGTTTTTGCTAACACTCCGTGGTATGTAGATATTGCTAATTATCTTGCTATAGGGAAGGTGCCTCGTCATCTGTCATATAAGGAGCAAAAGAAGATTATTCATCAAAGTACCCGATATTCATGGATGGCAGGATATCTCTTTCATACAGGGGTTGACCAACAGATTCGGCGTTGTGTGGCAGAAGATGATATCTATGAGATATTAAAGGCTGCACATGATGGACCTTGTGGAGGACATTTTGCAGATAAAAGAACAGGTCACAAAGTGCTGCAAATGGGATATTACTAGCTTTCCATCTTTCGTGATGCTCAGGATTATGTCTGAAGGTGTGATAGTTGCCAACGGATGGGACAACCTTGGAAAGTAGATGAAATGCCTCTATAGCCCCAGATAGTCCTTGAACTGTTCGAGAAATGGGCCATCGATTTTGTTGGACCCTTCAACCCACCTTCTCATCGGAAAGCTTACATCTTGGTCTGCACTGATTATGTGACTAAATGGGTGGAAGCCAGAGCAGTCATGAAAGCAATAGAGCAAGTAGTGGTAGGCTTTATTTTTGAATAAATCTTTGCTCGATATGGTACTCCAAGGGAAATTGTGTCGGATGGAGGATCGCAGTTCACATCTCACATGATAGGGAAGTTAATGCAGAAATATGGGGTCAAACATAGAGTGACAACCCCCTACCACCCTGAGGCAAATGGACAAGTAGAAATCACAAACAAGATATTGGAAAATATCTTGAAAAAAATAATAGCAAGTCATCACTGGGACTGGGCACAAAAACTTCTAGAAGCTTTGTGGGTGTATAGACCAACATGGTAGAATACAACTGGGTTTTCTCCATTTGAATTAGTCTATGGGAAATCCCCCTTGTTTCTAGTAGAATTTGAGATCAGTACACTTAGAACAGCTCTATAAGTAGGCCTAGACCTATTAGAAGCATAGAAACACCGATTGGAACAGCTGAACAAGTTGGACGAGATTCGATTAGTAGCTGCCCAAAATACTATTGTTGTTCAACAGCAGAGAATGAAATGGCATGATAAATTTATCAAAAGCAAGGTGTTTCATGTGGGGGATTGGGCATTACTTTATGACTCCCGATTTAAAGATTTCAAGGGCAAGCTTTGCACTCGTTGGATGGGACCATATGAAGTGGACGCAGTGTTCGACAATGGAACGGTTAGATTAATTACAATAGACGGGAATCATACTTCATTTTTAGTAAATGGACACCGCCTAAAGCTATACCACCATCTAGCCTCTAGAGATGCCTTTGTTAAACATCTTTCTGATTCATCTGATTTAAGGACACTCTCACACTAC
>APFE030494012.1:0-25403 GCA_000404065.3 Pinus taeda | reverse complement strand
ACAATGTACCACAAAAATGCATTCATTTCACACGATCCTCACCACACGAAATTTAATGATTACGATACATCATAATCGTGACCTTTACGCACTGGAATGTGTATTCATACACGCAGATTCATAACCAGTCACCTGCCTAACTTGTTGCATTAAACCACTGAAATATCCAACCATACCGCCATAACTCACCATCATTCTCTGAGACTTCTCAAATGTACCGGTATTGTCCATCCGTTTTCCCTTAAGAAACCATGATGTTATTACGGTTGCCAACGGTTTGGGTCCCTGTCATTTTCCCCTACCAGCCAACTACATTCGTCGTGCTGATCTTGCCTCTACAGCGATGGGTGGATAGTATGTGCGGCATGAACTAGAAGACACAACGAGAGTTCGTAACAGTCAGGAGGTATGGCAGGTCTTTGAAAATGCAGGATGGAATGTCTACTTTGACAGGTTGAGGGGGTCAAACGAGGAAATTATGGCAGAATTTGCACTCAACCTGGGAGAAGAAAGCTCTCGGGTCCGTGGGATAGAAGTCCCTATTATGGAGGAAGCCATTGCAAAAGTTAGCGAGCTCCCTCAAAATGGACAGTGATGGTTCTCAAGAAGGACTTCTCTCCCAGAGTTTCTTGAAGCCTTTTTGCAGGTAGGAGAAAGCATTGTGCAGAAGGGTCGAGGATACAACTAGCACTCACTACTACATCCATGGGGAGGGGTAGTAGATTTTGTCATAAAATATGTAAATTGTGAGGGGAGATACTCCACTATATTCAAATATCATCTCCGAATATTAGCTCACCTCTGATTTCCCTAAGTAGAGGCCTTTTCACTAAATATGCCTTATTTCTTACTGAGAAGTCTTCAGCTGATGGCACATTTGGCTCAAAGATCGCAACAGGTGTTGGTGGTCATTACCCACCATGGGTTGATCTAGCTGTTGGTGATGAATGCCATCAGATGAATCTCGATTCCATCTGTTTCAGGATTCCATAGAGGAAGAGATAGCAGTCGTTGTGGTCGCCATGGAAGATGAACTAGAAGCCATGGAGGAAGAAAATGTAGGAGAAGATGATTATGTTGACCAGGAGGAGCCAGAAGAGATGGAGATGGAAGTTGAAGAATTTGAAGAAGAGCCTGCTCCCCAAGACGAAATTGTGGAATTGATGGAAGAAATAGGAGTCGACATAGAAAGGCCCACTAGTACCATGGTCGAGGCTGATCCACAAGAACCAGCCTCGACTGTGGAGCTAGCAAAACAAATCGATAGCATGACAACCACAAAGGAAGCACCACAATAAGTAAGGACAGGAGAATCAGACGATATTGCGACCAAAGGGACCCCACAAGGACTCCCTACCACCGTGGAGTTGATGGAGGAAGACAACCCGAAAGAAGAAGAAGTCGTGACCACTCCGACCATAGAACCAATGGAAGAGGAGGAACTAGGACAAGAAGAACTCGGGACTGGGAAAACCATGGAACCTATGGAGGAAGCTCTGGGAGTAGGGCACGAGGTTTGGGCTACTCCATAAGAACCAGCATCAACCTTGGGACCAAACACTGAAGATCCCTACCAGTTCTCCTTTTTCTCTTCTATTCCAATAGGAACAAGGGTATCTCGTGCCCCTCAGTGCACAGAAGAAGATCTTGTCATTCTTCTTGCTTTGAATTTATCACAAAGACCACAACTGGGTGGGATAGATGTTTTCCAGGTAATGAGCACTTCAGAACCTGAAAGGAGAGAAGAGGCAAAGGTTCCTAAGACAGGGGAACTAGGAGGGGTTCCAGTAGACACATTAATAGGAGAGCACCTCACAAGGGTACCACTAGTCGTGGTGGGCACACAACAAAGGGAAGAAGACGTTGGCGAAGAGGAGGGACCAAGCGAAGTGGTCCCGATGAATGAGCCAGTGGTCAAACCAGGCGAGAAGGTTGTGAAGCAGAAAATAATTGAAGAAGAATGGACAGTGGAGGAAAACCCAATAGTCAGCATGGTAGAAGTTGTCTCGGGGGATTTACCTCCAACTGCCAAAACTGAGGAAGTTTTGGTTATGCAAGAATGGGTGGAGCTGTGTGAACAACAAAGACTCCCTGTCAAGCAAAAATACCAGCTGCAATGTAACAAAGGAATATGGCCAGGAGAAATGTAACACTCAGCATTGTTACTCCACCAGTGCTGATATTAAGTTGTTGTTGTTGTTACTCCACTAGTATGTGCAGTTACTCCACTAATACTGTTACTCTGTAACCATTATTACTCCACCGGTGTTGTTACTCTGTAACTGCCGTTACTCCACTGGTGTTGTTACTCCACCAGTGTTGTTACTCTATAACTGTTGTTACTTCGCCAGTGTTGTTACTTTGTAACTATTGTTACTCCGTTGGTGTTGTTACTCTGTAACTGTCGTTACTCCACCATTTCTGTTACTCCCTGCTGCTGTCACTCCGTGTTGTTGTTACTCTGTTAGACATTTTTCTGTTACTCCATTGCAAGGTAGGTCCCCAGGTATGTCTTCACTGACTTTTATGGATTTAATTAAAAATATTCCAAAAAGACATCAATACGTGCCACGGATAGTTGTAATTAAGTTGGGGGGGGGGGGGAGAATCGTCATAAGAAACTACGATGTACCACAAAAATGCATTCATTTCACACGATCCTCACCACACAAAATTTAATGATTGCGATACATCATAATCATGACCTTTACGCATTGGAATGTGTATTCATACACGCAGATTCATAACCAGTCACCTCCCTAACTTGTTGCACTAAACCACTGAAATATCCAACCGTACCGCCATAACTCACCATCATTCTCTGAGATTTCTCAAATGTACCAGTACTGTCCATCCTTTTTCCCTGAAGAAACCATGATGTTATTACAGTTGCCAACGGTTTGGGTCCCTGTCATTTTCCCCTACCAGCCAACTACATTCATCGTGTTGATCTTGCCTCTACAGTGATGGGTGGATAGTATGTGTGGCATGAGCTACAAGATACAACGAGAGTTCGTAACAGTCAGGAGGTATGGCAGGTCTTTGAAAACACGGGATGGAATGTCTACTTTGATAGGTTGAGGGGGTCAAACAAGGAAATTATGGCAGAATTTTCACTCAACCTGGGAGAAGAAAGCTCTCGGGTCCGTGGGATAGAAGTCCCTATTATGGAGGAAGCCATTGCAAAAGTTAGCGGGCTCCCTCAAAATGGACAGTGATGGTTCTCAAGAAGGACTTCTCTCCCAGAGTTTCTTGAAGCCTTTTTGCAGGTAGGAGAAAGCATTGCGCAGAAGGGTCGAGGATACAACTAGCACTCACTACTACATCCATGGGGAGGGGTAGTAGAGTTTGTCATAAAATATGTAACTTGTGAGGGGAGATACTCCACTATATTCAAATATCATCTCCGAATATTAGCTCACATCTGATTTCCCTAAGTAGAGGCCTTTTCACTAAATATGCCTTATTTCTTACTGAGAAGTCTTCAGTTGATGGCACATTT
The DNA here is from genome assembly GCA_000404065.3 of Pinus taeda. Taxonomy (NCBI): domain Eukaryota; kingdom Viridiplantae; phylum Streptophyta; class Pinopsida; order Pinales; family Pinaceae; genus Pinus; species Pinus taeda. The sequence continues at coordinate 21,901 of APFE030494012.1, read as the reverse complement.
GGCTCAAAGATCGCAACAGGTGTTCGCGGTCATTACCCACCATGGGTTGATCCAGCTGTTGGTGATGAATGCCATCAGACGAATCTCGATTCCATCTGTTTCAAGATTCCATAGAGGAAGAGATAGCAGCCGTTGTGGCCGCCATGGAAGATGAACTAGAAGCCATGGAGGAAGAAAATGCAAGAGAAGATGATTATGTTGACCAGGAGGAGCCAGAAGAGATGGAGATGGAAGTTGAAGAATTTGAAGAAGAGGCTGCTCCCCAAGATGAAATTGTGGAATTGATGGAAGACATAGGAGTCGACATAGAAAGGCCCACTAGTACCATGGTTGTGGCTAATCCACAAGAACCAGCCTCGACTGTGGAGCTAGTAGAACAAATCGATAGCATGACAACCACAAAGGAAGCACCACAATAAGTAAGGACAGGAGAATCAGTTGATATTGCGACCGAAGGGACCCCACAAGGACTCCCTACCACCGTGGAGTTGATGGAGGAGGACAACCTGAAAGAAGAAAAAGTCGTGACCACTCCGACCATAGAACCAATGGAAGAGGAGGAACTAGGACAAGAAGAACTCGGGACTGGGAAAACCATGGAACCTATGGAGGAAGCTCTGGGAGAAGTATGGCACGAGGTTGGGGCTGCTCCATAAGAACCAGCATCAACCTTGGGACCAAACACTGAAGATCCCTACCAATTCTCCTTTTTCTCTTCTATTCCAATAGGAACAAGGGTATCTCGTGCCCCTCAGTGCACAGAAGAAGATCTTGTTGTTCTTCTTGCTTTGAATTTATCACAAAGGCCACAACTGGGTGGGATAGATGTTGTCCAGGTAATGAGCATTTCGGAACCTGAAAGGAGAGAAGAGGCAAAGGTTCCTAAGGCAGGGGAACTGGGAGGGGTTCCAGTAGACACATTAATAGGAGAGCACCTCACAAGGGTACCACTAGTCGTGGTGGGCACACAACAAAGGGAAGAAGATGTTGGCGAAGAGGAGGGACCAAGTGAAGTGGTCCCGATGAATCAGCTAGTGGTCAAACCAGGCGAGAAGGTTGTGAAGCAGAAAATAATTGAAGAAGAATGGACAGTGGAGGAAAACCCAATAGTCAGCATGGTAGAAGTTGTCTCGGGGGATTTACCTCCAACTGCCAAAACTGAGGAAGTTTTGGTTAAGAAAGAATGGGTGGAGCTGTGTGAACAACAAAGACTCCCTGTCAAGCAAAAATACCAGCTGCAATTTAAAGAAACAATGCCGCTTAAGATGGAGGTTAGGAAACTAAGGAAGCAGGTACATAAATTGTAGAAGCAGATGAAGAAATACAAACAACAGGCCAAAAATTCCAAGGCCACAGTAGTAGAAGCAGAGATTCAGGTGGACCAGATAGGCACAACTTCTGTTGCCACTCAAACAGACCCAATCGTGCGATTATTTGAAGATCGTGAGTATGCCTTAACGACCGAAGTGCAGACTTGGAAATCTACTGCAGCTTGGTATCAAAGTGAGGTCAGAAGAACTCAGGGACGAGCCTCCATAACCATTTTTGAATATGTCGAGCGCATAGATGTCATGAAATTGAGGCATGCGAAGCAGTAGCTCAAGATGGAGCAGCTGGAAAAGCAAGTGGCAGAGCTAAAAACTGATAAGGAACATATGTTTAACTTGGCACAAGAGGTGATGGCATGTCGTCCCCCTACTTCTTGTTATTATTTATTCATGCATGAACGTTTTCTTTTATTCCGCATGGAGAGCATCAGGAATGAAATTAGTTATGAAATAGAGGATGGTGTACAATTCCTCCACATGATGAGGAGCCATGATGTGCCAACTCAGCATTTGATGCGTGAGTTTTACTTGCATGGGTATCTATCGCACATGGACAGAGAATTTAACCCATTCCCATATGTGGGGGACATTCATTTAAGGGCTCTCACCTCTTACACTCTTAATCAGATCAGCTGGCAAAAGGCCTTTAATACATTTGAGTCCAATCAAGTTACAAAGCCATTTATAGTAAGAGGAGAACATGAAAGGTCAATCACCATGTTCACTAAACACAACACCTTTTTGGGAATTGAGGGGAACAGAGAAAGAATGTTGATGACACAAAAATGGTGCCTTGATCTTTGTGTCAGGCAATTAGTCACATTTCAAGATGAGGCCCTTGATTGTTGTCAGAAAAGGTGTATGATGTCACCTACATTTGTCCGAAATAAGGAACCTTTTGGGGCACCAAAATTTGCATGAGCGCTCCCCAGAGTGCCCTGGTATGTGTCATGTGTCCAAACATTCGGGGTCTGGTAGATGGGGATCTAGTTTTAGTTCCCCACTATCTGATTGCCATTAGAAAATTACACCCCAGCATATAATGTTCTGGGAGATTGGTGGAAGGAAGTCCTCCTCTCAGGTGGTTTTAAAGTCCCAGGGACAGAGATGGCCGAAGAGTATGATCTCGCCCAACTCTAGGAGGCCAACAATCTACAAAACCCAGACCTATAGAGGTGGAAAACTACATGACGACATGCAGAAGGCTAGTTGGGGGGAAATGTTGGGAAGCAAATTAGGCTATCTTTCTGTTGCATTTCCATCACCCTTTCTAACATTTTTTCATTTATTCACCTATGTTTACTGTGCTAAATCCACGAGGTAATCAACCCTTTTCTGTCTATTGTAATATTTTATTAATGAATTAAAGTCACGAGGTTTTTCCTATTCACGACACTAAAACATATGTTTGACCACAGCTTCTAGAGAACAAATACCAATCTCGCAACGTCTTGCAGTAGATCTACAATTCACAGCAACGACTAGGAAGCTGTGTATCTAGAGTCGTAGATCCCCGAACCATTCTTGGACCACTCGTTGATCTTGTCTATCTAGTGTTGGTACCATTCCAAACTAATGTACATTTTTGGGTATATGGTTACCAGGTTTTGGGGAAAGATGTTGTTCTCCCTTGCTATGTATAAAAGACAGGTTATTCCTATAATTGGGGGACTCCTCATCGATATTGTAATAGCCCTTTACAAATTACTAAAATATCATCTCTTCTATTGTTCCAATCTTCGCTGTGACTAACGCAACCCTGATTAGAGAGCTCGACCCGCTCTCCTGATCAGGTGCTCCATATTTCTGTGTGTGTTGTTTATTATTTCCTAGTTGTTGTTATAGCTTGTTAATTCTTGTAATTGTTTATCTTGAGTTTTGTAGCTAGTTTAGTTTTACAATGATGTTTTGAATATTAATCATGAGCCCCTGGTTAGAACGGATGGTACTCTCGCCCCTACATATACCTTGCATGTTGCCTTGAAAGGATATGCACCTGGATTGATAAATTAATGTAGGAAAAAGAGTGAATAGATTGTTCATACTTGGACCCCAACATATATCCTACGTGAAGGATTCATGATGACATTCAGTTTTGAGGATGGATTTGAAAGCATTGATGAAGTGCTACAAGAGGTGAAAGCATCCATCTTTAGGATACCGAGGGATCCTTTAGACCTGATTCAGCCTGAATGGGATACTTAGCTAAGTCACGTGCTAGAATGTTATAATGAAAATGCTGAAGAGGAGGACGAAGACCCATGGAAGATTAACATTCCAGAAATCGAAGGCCACCGCGAGCTTCAAGGACCACATATTGAGAACCCTAATATAACTACACCGGTGAGAACTAAATATGTGAACATTGGTATGGAGGAAAAACCCATATTTTTTAAAATTCGAGACTACTAGGACGATGGGACAATGGATAAGGTCATTGAATTACTCTGCGAATATCAGGACTTATTCCCTACCAATTTTATGGATCTGAAAGGAATAATTGGAGATTTAGGAGTGCTGAAGATCACATTAAATCCCGACGCGAAGCCAATTAAGCAGAGGCGTTACCACCTAAATCGGAAATACAAGGAGAAGGTCCACTTAGATCTAGACAAAATGTTAGTACCAGGCACCATTGAGCCTATGGAAGAGTCTGCCTGGGTAAGCCCAATGGTGGTGCAAGAGAAGAAGCAGAAGGATGAAATAAGGATATGTGTGGATCTTAGAGAACTGAATGACACTTTTGTGCATGATCCTTTCCCAAATTCGTTCACGGATGAAGTGTTGGACAATGTAGGTGACCAGGAAGCATACTCCTTCACTAATGGGTTCTTTAGGGTACCACCAAATCAAAATCTCACTGGAGGACAGGAGAAAGATGACCTTCATGACTAAGTGGGGTTGCTTACAATATTCTGTAATGTCATTTGGATTGAAGAATGTGCTTGCTATCTGTTGAAGCCCCAAAAATCGGGTCGACAACAAGGGGGATTACCGCCCGGTCCGGACCTTGGTTAGAAGCTCCTTATCCGTTTGGTATAGCAGATCGAACTGGGGATAATGGGACCAGTTTCCCAATCTAAGGGTGTGTGTGTGTGCAGAAATGGATGTTGCTGATCTAAAAGTTCCTATCTAAACTACTTTAATCTAACTCTATGCTATTGTAATCTAATGAAAACAGCACATCTAATCTATGCTAACCTGGGATGTAATTCTTCTATTATGTGATCTAAAGAGATTTCATATAATAACTGGTAATAAAGATCATTCAGCGATTATAAGAATGGAAATCAATTAAGATGAACCACTTTGCATAAAAATTTAGGCAAAACAATTGTGAACAGCATATCACATAATAAGTTATTCACACATTAAACATAAATAAATGGCTCCAGCGTACAAAAGTGCCAAATGGTAACAAAAACATTCATGTAATAACATATAAGCAACTAAAAATTGTATATTGTTTTAAGAATATAAGCAGAAATGGTCAAGAGATAAAAGTACCATTTATGACTGGTCCTACTCATAAGCTTCAAGCAACAATGATTTATCTCTCCTTGTTCTAATACTACTAAGAGTACAGAAGTGCAACATCAGTAGCAGATACCAAATGCAAACATCAATAAATCTTGATCCGTTCATTCATCAAAACCTCCTCTGAGGGTGAAAAAGTGCATGTTCTGAGGACAAGTTTTTGACAAATTTCTGGACCCTTCTCTAAATGCATGAGAAGGGTTTAAACACTACTAACTAAATCTAATAATAGTTTATTTACAAAAAATCAGGACGCGGTTTTCAAATGACCGCCCTTTTTCTAATCTAATTTTTAAGCAAAAATAAGATTCCAAACTAAACTATTTTTGTATCTGGTCTTTAAAGCTGCATGTATTCAACATTTGTCTAAGGAGATTCGGTTGACTAACTTCTGCTTTGAGCTGGGCTAAGAAAATGGAATCGATGAGTGATGGCACCACCTTTTCAACTGCATTTATGATACATTTCACGGTCATCCACTAACTATGCGGTTTTACCAAATATGTCCAGTAACATTCCTAATTTAATCTTTTTAGTAGTTGGATTTATTTTTCCTTTTCTTGTGCTTTCTGCTTCCAACCCTCCTCTAATTTTGATTTGTTTGGTAAATATCCCGGAGTAGTTTCAACGATTAAATTTGCTCTGTGCAAATTTTCATTTATACAATCAATGAGAATACTTGTTGTCATAGCTGATGTTTCTGCCGCTTTTTCTGCTTCTTTGATTTGATCATCCCACTTACTAAAGAGCAACTCTTTATGATTCTCATTTATCCTGGGTGCGCCTGCCTCTTTTCCTTCATCTTCATCCTACCAAGTCAGATAATCAGTCACCTATTTGTCAACCAAATCATAGTCGTTTCGTAATTCGACCACTTGATTAGTGATCTTATCACTCATTTCGCAATAGTAACTCCATTGTGATATCTTTTGTCCCAACACTTCTTGTTGCTGCAATAGTTGTTCTTTCAAGGCAATAGATTCTGAAATAAACTATGTAAGCTTAGGCTCATCTTTATGCATCTCTTGTAAATTTTGAAATTGTTTTCCTTTCTCGTCCAGACTTCTTTGATAAGCTATTTGCATTTGCTGGAAATCTCCCTGCAACTTTTCAAGCTGTTTGTGTGCCTCATTATTAGTATTGGCTTGTTGCAATTGTTGTTGCAGTAACTATATTTGATCTTCTTGTTCTTTTAACAATTACTGTACTTCTAATGCTTTTTCAATAGTCACAGAAGCATATGCTCCTGCGATCTGAGACAGTTTAGTGAGATTTTCAGTTGGATTACTGTTGGGGTCTCTCCATAAGACGTCCAATTGCTCAGCGTTTTGATGCAGTGTATTTTCTAATTTCCTTTTCTTTCTCTATCTTCTTACTACTGCTTTATGTTGAGGACTATAAAAGATGTCCAGAGGAGGAATTTCTTCTATATTAAGTACAAGCTTAGAAGATGGAGTGATAGGAGCATGTTCTTTTTCTGAGATATTGCTGACTATGATTGGGATTACTCCTACAATCTGAGTATTGCTCGTAGGTTTTTTTGGGATTTGTCCTTCAAGATTGATCAGTTCATTGAAGGTTTCCCATTCCTTATCCAGCTCGGTTATGACAGGTGGTGATTTGATGATGAGAGAGGGAGGATATTTTTGCGGGCAGGTAATAACTTGTTGTTGTGGAATTTCCATTGACTGAGCCGTGTCTTTAGCTGCCTCTTCGCTCTTATTTTGGTCGTTCCCAGATCTTTTAGAATGTTCAAATACTTCTTGCGCAGACTTAGATTTAGATCTGGAACTGCTTGAATTTCCACTGAGGCTAATGCTTGGAGTTGGTTCATCAGCAGGTAATCGTAGCTTTTCTAAAGGAATAGTGGCCAATCTTTTTTCCCTGTATAACACTCAATTTTGAAAGTCTTCTAGAGATAATTGTGATTGGGCTTCCCGCAAAATTTCTTGAAGTGAGCCTTTATTTTGGAATAAGTCATCAAATAAATCCTTTTTTCCAAAGAACACTTTCACCTTGACTGTAGTTGTGAAATTCTGAGCAATTTCATTTAGGTCAAATGGTCTTGTTGGGATTTTAAATAACTGCAGACATGTTATATTCTATATTTCTGTAAACGCATGACGTACATCGAACAGCGAAAAGGCCCCACAAACCACAGGAAACTATGGCCATATATCCTTCTTCTTGTCCTTTAAATCCTTTGTTAGGCCACCTTCTTAACAGGTTTGATATGCAATTTCTCGAGCCAAAAGTCTATCAGGAATATACAAAGGTAGAACATGGGGGGGGACAGTGCTTCCAAATACTCTAACATAGGTGAATAATTCCTCCCCGAACCATCTTGCGATGGGGATGATATCTATCTGTGCCTCAGGTGAGCACCTCAGGGGGTCTTTATCATATAACATTCTATACAAGGGTAGGATAAGCCCGTGATAAATTTGGTGGAAATGTGGAATGAACTGGGAGTCCCATAATATCTTATGATAGACATGGATGGGTAATGGGTCTTGAGTTGTCCATTTCCAACCCATAACAGGAAATTTAGGCACATAACAAATCGAATCCATAACATATGTGGATAGGTAAAAAGGAGGATAGATCCTTTGAGACACGGATCTTTTAGACCGGTAATTGAGAATAGCCGTGACTAGGTTATCAGAAAAGACCTTGGCCCAATCTATAATTATGGCATTTGTGGCAGCATCTATTAATGGTAACCATTCAGACAAAAATTTATTGATATCTGGCTTTCCAAATAATCTACAGAGCATGGCCGCAGCAAAACAATATGGGGAGGTGAGGGAATCAGTGCTGTACATACCATTTTTGTCTTTCTTGAGCGGTTCATCTTTTCTAGACCAATCCTTGGTGGTCTCTGATAGGTCTGGGTTCTCTGCCACATTTTTCAATGAATTGCATATTGTAAGTTTCCTGTGGCTCAGGAAGATGATACATGAGCTTTAAATCTTGTGCAGCGAATGATCAGATGAGCCCTTGTCCTTGAATCTTGAACTGTCTGTTTTTCATTTCCGCATTATCAAGTATCCACTTGATCATGTCCGTATATGGGAGAATTTTGGGCCTTGCTGCTATCCTATGTAGGAATGAGCATGCTAATTCTTCTAGGGATGCTTCGGAAGAACCCTATGAGTCTGAGCCAGTGGTAACCTTCATTATTCTGGGGTTTTCTTCTTCAAGCAGTCTGTACATGCCTTCCCATGTTGATATCCCTGTGTCTCTGTTGCAAGTTGTGTCTGTATATAAAGGTGCCATTCCCTTCATCTCGGAGCTCTGAGCTTTATTTTTCTTTCCCATTTCTTCTTGTGTATTGCTTTGTATAGTCCTCCGTTCTCTGTTCCTGTGGCTCACAAGTGAAATGGAAATGACTGATCAAGAAAGGTGATGGGAGAGTTTTAAATGCAGCAGATACATCAAATATGTCACCTTACGTGAAGTAATTCTTTAAAAAGCACGCGTCCATATTTCATTAATAACTGACAACTAATCCCTTTATTAACATTTAAAGCACATGATCTTGAGTCAGATTATGGTAAGTGGCTTTTCTTGAATAGCGTGCCCGAAAGATTCGCGATGGAGTGATTTTTCGATTTGCTTCGCAACTTCGTAGATCGTGACATCGCATTATCGCATTATCGCACTATTGCAAATATAATGCCGTAGAACTGGTTTGGCTTAATACCACAACCATCGTTTTATCACGATATCGCATCATCGCAGATCGCAAAAGTTTTATGTTTGCCAAATTTCGTTAGCCCATTTCCTGTGATATGCGATCTCGCGATCGGTGTTATCGCAAATCGGTAAATCTTGAAGTTTTTCTTATTAGTTTTTTTCTATTGTGATGCGATAGCCAAATGATGGTACTTTACTATCATTTTATGATGCGGATTTTTTTTAAAGACGTTTTCTTATTATAAACTTAGGTTTTAAAGTATTCAAAAGATCTTCCTAAGCTTACGATGGTAACCTTATTTTGAAGAAAGGAAACTCTTGCTTTTCCAAAAATTTAACTAAGGGTCCCCATTCATTTAGTATTCTGGATAACACTTAAATGAAAAAGGGGGGGGTTGTTGCTGGCCACAACAATTGGCAATTCACTTGGGAGAACCAGTTATCTCTGCTTTTCTTTTGAACTTTTCAAACTTCCAAAACAGAAAGTTTTTTAGAAATTTTAATCTTTATTATTGAAAGATAAAGCACATTATGCTCTAAACTGTCGACGATATTTTGTTTCAACTTCTTTCTATTTTAATTATTTGCTTCCTCAGCTTGTCCTTGCATTTACATCAGCCATTACTTGGTCTTGTAAAGATAAAATAAAGTTTTCCTTGTGAACCAGTTTTAAATATGCTCATTTTTCGTAGGTAGAGCCTCTGCTACCAGTAGGCGTCCATAGCCTCGATAGGGTTACCTATTACCCAGCAATGATCCTTTATCCTGCTTAAGGTGATCTACAACTTTCAAAGGAAAACCCATATTGACACCTATTGCTTTGATTTTCTTTTTATTCTTAAAGAACAATGTCTTGGTTTGGTAGCCAAATTATGACACAGTCATTCACTTGATTTACACTTTTGCTGAACAAGTTGGCTCGTGATGAGACCCCTTGTCTTTTGATTTCAACAATCTTGAGTCATTGCCCTGTTTTAGTGGGCAGTATTGGCAAAGTCAGCAAGTTATAATATCTGTGATCATGATAAGTCGGCTCGTGATGAGACTTCTTATTCTTTAAGATAAAGTGTATTCATGGATTGTTCCTCTGAATGCTGCGATTTTCTCTAGCAGGGAGGAAGTCATTTTGTTCCTTAAGAAAGTTCTGGACGACAATATTAGAGTTTTTTGGAAACGGCTGTTCTACAGAGAATCTTCATTTTGTTATTAATACATTTCATTGTGCTGATATAAAACAATTTCCTCACTAAAGATTGCTTTCATCAAATTTTTTGAAGTTGAAACTAGTATCGTATCTGGGTTAAAGTTTTTTAACTGCATCTAATAATAATAAAGATCAAGTTTCCAAAAGATTTTCTATTTATACAAGCAAAAGTTCAAAATCTGAAAGAGAAATGGTGTCTTTAATAAATGTCAAATGTTGTTAACCACAGCAGATTTTATAAGGGGAAAAATATTTAAAGAAATGAGAGGTAACTATTCCCTTGGATTATGTACATAATAGGGATAATTTCTTCTTTTATTTTGCCTATCAACTTCTTCTTCTTCTTTTTTTTTTAATTAAATTATCCGCCTAATAACCTAGCTAAATTAATCCTACTCCTATTTTAACTATATACAGAAAAATTGACTAGGTAAAATGATATTTCCAGTGAAACCATCTTTTCATTTGTATTCCTACACGTATGTACCTTTTAAACATCAGTGTTAAGAATAAAACTTTTCTTGGACTGTCAACATTGAATGTGGAATTAGAAAGTGTAACTTCAGTCGGAATTTTGCCTGAAATTTCTTCTTTATGATATCTTCTTTCCAATTGGATACCTATTGGATCATAAAAATCAGGATGAATTTCTGTTATGGATTGGTGATCGTTCAATAGGAAAGATGACAGGCTAGTTTGTGAATATGAGCTTTTAATTTTAATGGCCTGAAATCTATTATGCGTTAAAGTCAAGCTTTTAGCAATTTCTCGTAAAAGGAAAGTTTCCACATATAAATCACTAAAAAAACAATGAATAATAGATGGAATTTTCCCAAAAGAGAATTATCAATTATCGTGAATTGCTGGCAAGTTTCCAAAAATACTTTCTCTCGTTGATGATGTTTTGGATGACATAGAAGTTTTTTAAGGAACGTTGATATTGATTGATCTTGGAATTGAAAAAATTCTATACTTCCATGACACAATTCAGTTTTCCAAAATGGTAACGCATCTCTCGAGTGTTCTTTGATAAGGTGCTCAATATACCATAGCAATCTATCAAAAGTCTGAAAATTTAAAACACAATCCGATTTTATACAAAATGAATGCAGGCGAGAAAGAATGTAATGATTATCTGTACAACTAATGTTACAACACAACTGGGATTGATTTGAAATATCTTCTTTTTCACAAGAACTAGCCAGAATTATGGGATCTGAGTAATTTCGAATTTCATCTTGTGAATCAGAAAACAAATTATGATTGGGAACATGCATGGTGGTTTGCTCACGATATGAATCATAGATCGGGATATTGTCTTAGATAGTAAAATCATGCAAATGATCCGTCACTCTGAAATGAGGATTGGCTGGTATAATTCTTGAATTAGAATATCTCTCATTATCTGAGCTCTGTTGAGTTACTTGAGATAAATCAACATTATCATCGGCTAAGTAGCTATCATAAATGACTCCGCAAGATTCCCTAGATTTCTCTTTTTCATCCAGCATATTCAAAAAGGGAAGGTCAAGTCGTTCATGTTTGTAAATGGCAAAAGGGGGTTCTATAGCTCTCTCTTTATCTTGAAATCCTAATGGTGATTCATTTGGGTAATCCTCTGTACTTTTTGGGATATCATTAATACTGAGGGGAAGAAAATTATCATCACTAAAAACATCAGGATAAAGAGAAAAATGTGACTCTGAAACAATGCATTTGAAAATATCATCGTGAAAAAATTCTTGTTCATCACATTCATTGTAGACATTAGGCTTTAGATCATGCCTTTGTGTGTTCGTATTTTCTGAAAGAGAATTAGTTTGTTGTTCTAACCTTGACATCTGCATTTGTCGGCTTGCGATGATATTATCTAACCTTGTCTCCAAGTTGCTTTCTGGTTCCAAGGCAGGCTTTCTTTCAACATTCTCGCTTGTGTCCTCTTGTATTAGAGCAGGCATGTCTCCTAATCTTTGGGAAGTTTCTTCATCATGAGTTATTCGCATATTCAAATTGGAATTTTCATTCATATTAGAAGAAAATGGAACAAGACTTGGACTAATTTCTGTTGGATTGGGCATAGGAGGCAGGGAATAGTTATGCTCAACACAATCTGAAGATTCTTGATTCATGAGTTCGTTCTCAATATCATATTTTAGACAATTAAGATGAAATCGCATATTAAAATCCCTAACAGATTCATCTTCTTTTCGTAGATTCAATTTCATCATATACCTGATCATAATCATAGCAATCAAATTTACAAATGAAAGCCTTGACAAATTGGTCCCAGCTGTGAATTGAGGCAACTGGGAGGGTTCTACACCAGTTTCTTGCTTCCGCTATGAATGTGAGAGTAAAAATTCTGCATAAAATGCCTTCGTCAATTCCTTGGACATTTGAACTTAAAACATTTTTGAATAAATTGGAGGGCATGATTAAAAGCAGAAGAATTACTCTTACCATTGAATTTCACCTGAGACAAGAGTCTTACCACTTCAAGTGGGGTGTTGGAAGAGGCGCAAATATGGATACAACTCCAAATGGGAAGTTTGAGAGAAGCCATTCACAATTGCCCACAACTCCAACAGACAACATGTTCAGGCCCTCCTTCTAGCGCCAAATATGTTGAAGCCCCGAAAATCAGGTCGACAACAAGGGGGATTACCGCCCGGTCCGGACCTTGGTTGGAAACTCTTTATCTGTTTGGTATAGCGGGTCCAACTGGGGATAATGGGACCAGTTTCCCAATCTAAGGGTGTGTGTGTGTGCAGAATTGGATGTTGCTGATCTAAAAGTTCCTATCTAAACTACTTTAATCTAATTCTATGCTATTGTAATCTAATGAAAACATCACATCTAATCTATGCTAACCCGAGATGTAATTCTTCTATTATGCGATCTAAAGAGATTTCAAATAATAACTGGTAATAAAGATCATTCAGCGATTATAAGAATGGAAATCAATTAAGATGAACCACTTTGCATAAAAAGTTAGGAAAAACAGTTGTGAATAGCATATCGCATAATAAGTTATTCACACATTAAACATAAATAAACGGCTCCACCGTACAAAAGTGCCAAACGATAACACAAACATTCATGTAATAACATATAAACAACTAAAAACTGTATATTGCTTTAAGAATATAAGCAAAAATGATCAAGAGATAAAAATACCATTTATGACTGGTCCTACTCATAAGCTTCAAGCAACAATGATTTATCTCTCCTTGTTCTAATATCTACTAAGAGTATAGAAGTGCAACATCAGTAGCAGATACCAAATGCAAACATCAATAAATCTTGATCTGTTCATTCATCAAAACCTCCTCTGAGAGTGCAAAAGTGCATGTTCTGAGGACAAGTTTTTGACAAATTTATGGACCCTTCTCTAAATGCATGACAAGGGTTTAAATACTACTAACTAAATCTAATAATAGTTTATTTACAAAAAATCAGGATGCGGTTTTCAAATGACTGCCCTTTTTCTAATCTAATTTTTAAGAAAAAAAAAGATTCCAAACTAAACTATTTCTGTATCTGGTCTTTAAAGCTGCATGTATTCAACATTTGTCTAAGGAGAGTCGGTTGGCTAACTTCTGCTTTGAGCTGGGCTGAGAAAACGTAATCGATGAGTGCTGGCACCACCTTTTCAGCTGCATTTATGATACATTTCACGGTCATCCACTCACTATGCGGTTTTACCAAATATGTCCAGTAACATTCCCAATTTAATCTTTTTAGTAGTTGGATTTCTTTTTCCTTTTCTTGTGCTTTCTGCTTCCAACCCTCCTCTAATTTTGATTTGTTTGGTAAATATCCTGGAGTAGTTTCAGCGATTAAATTTTCTCTGTGCAAATTCTCATTTATATAGTCAATGAGAATACTTGTTGTCGTAGCTATTGTTTTTGCCGCTTTTTCTGTTTCTTTGATTTGATCATCCCACTTAATAAAGAGCAACTCTTTATGATTCTCATTTATCCTGGGTGTGCCTGCCTCTTTTCCTTCATCTTCATCCTGCCAAGTCACATAATCAGTCACTTGTTTGTCAACCAAATCATAGTCGTTTCGTAATTCGACCACTTGATTAGTGATCTGATCACTCATTTCGCAATAGTAACTCCAATGTGATATCTTTTGTCCCAACATTTCTTGTTGCTGCAGTAGTTGTTCTTTCAAGGCAATAGATTCTAAAATAAACTCTGTAAGCTTAGGCTCATCTTTATGCATCTCTTGTAAATTTTGCAATTGTTTTCCTTTCTCGTCCAGACTTCTTTGATAACTTATTTGCATTTGCTGGAAATCTTCCTGCAACTTTTCAAGCTGTTTATGTGCCTCATTATTAGTATTGGCTTGTTGCAATTGTTGTTGCAGTAACTGTATTTGATCTTCTTGTTCTTTTAACAATTGTTGTACTTCTGATGCTTTGTCAATAGTCGCAGAAGCATATGCTCCTGCGATCTGAGATAGTTTAGTGAGATTTTCAGTTGGATTATTGTTGGGGTCTTTCCATAAGACGTCCAATTTCTCAGCGTTTTGATGCAGTGTATTTTCTAATTTCCTTTTCTTTCTCTATCTTCTTACTATTGCTTTATGTTGAGGACTATAAAAGATGTCCAGAGGAGGAATTTCTTCTATATTAAGTGCAAGCTCAGAATATGGAGTGATAGGAGCATGTTCTTTTTCTGAGATATTGCTGACTATGGTTGGGATTACTCCTTCTGCAATCTGAGTATTGCTCGTAGGTGTTTTTGGGATTTGTCCTTCAAGATTGATCATTTCATTGAAGGTTTCCCATTCCTTATCCAGCTCGGTTATGACAGGTAGTGATTTGATGATGAGAGAGGGAGGATCTTTTTGCGGGTAGGTAATAACTTGCTGGTGTGGAATTTCCATTGACTGAGCTATGTCTTTAGCTACCTCTTCGCTCTTATTTTGGTCGTTCCCGGATCTTTTAGAATGTTCAGATACTTCTTGCGCAGACTTAGATTTAGATCTGGAATTTCTTGAATTTCCACTGAGGTTAATGCTTGGAGTTGGTTCTCTAGCAGGTAATCGTAGCTTTTCTAAAGGAATAGTGGCCAATCTTTTTTCCCTGTATAACACTCAATTTTGAAAGTCTTCTGGAGATAATTGCAATTGGGCTTCCCGCAAAATTTCTTGAAGCGAGCCTTTATTTTGGAATAAGTCATCAAATAAATCCTTTTTTCCAAAGAACACTTTCACCTTGACTGTAGTTGTGAAATTCTGAGCAATTTCATTTAGGTCAAATGGTCTTGCCGGGATTTTAAATAACTGCAGACATGTTATATTCTGTATTTCTGTAAACACATGACCTACATCAAACAGCGAAAAGGCCCCACAAACCAAAGGAAACTGTGGCCATATAGCCTTCTTCTTGTCCTTTAAATCCTTTATTAGGCCACCTTCTTAACAGGTTTGATATGCAATTTCTCGAGCCAGAAGTTTATCAGGAATATACAAAGGTAGAACATGGGGGGGGAAAGTGCTTCCAAATACTCTAACATAGGTGAATAATTCCTCCCCGAACCATCTTGCGATGGGGATGATATCTATCTGTGCCTCAAGTGAGCACCTCGGGGGGTCTTTATCATATAACATTCTATACAAGGGTAGGATAAGCCCGTGACAAATTTGGTAGAAATGTGGAATGAACTGGGAGTCCCATAATATTTTATGATAGACATGGATGGGTAATGGGTCTTGAGTTGTCCATTTCCAACCCATAACAGGAAATTTAGACACATAACAAATCGAATCCATAACATATGCGGATAGGTAAAAAGGAGGATAGATCCTTTGAGACACGGATCTTTTAGACCAGTAATTGAGAATAGCCGTGACTAGGTTATCAGAAAAGACCTTGGCCCAATCTATAATTATGGCATTGGTGGCAGCATTTATTAATGGTAACCATTCAGACGAAAATTTATTGACATCTGGCTTTCCAAATAATCTACATAGCATGGCCGCAGCAAAACAATATGGGGAGGTGAGGGAATCAGTGTTGTACATACCATTTTTGTCTTTCTTGAGCAGTTCATCTTTTCTAGACCAATCCTTGGTGGTCTCTGATAGGTCTGGGTTCTGTGCCATGAATTTTTCAATGAATTGCGTATTGTAAGTTGCCTGCGGCTCAGGAAGATGATACATGAGCTTTAAATCTTGTGCAACGAATGATCCGATGAGCCCTTGTCCTTGAATCTTGAATTGTCTGTTTTTCATTTCCGCATTATCAAGTATCCACTTGATCATGTCCGTGTATGGGAGAATTTTGGGCCTTGCTGCTATCCTATTTAGGAATGAGCATGTTAATTCTTCTAGGGATGCTTCGGAAGAACCCTATGAGTCTGAGCTAGCGGTAACCTTCATTATTCTGGGGTTTTCTTGTTCAAGTAGTTTGTACATGCCTTCCCGTGTTGATATCCCTGCGTCTCTGTTGCAAGTTGTGTCTGTATATAAAGGTGCCATTCCCTTCATCTCGGAGCTCTAAGCTTTATTTTTCTTTCCCATTTCTTCCTACGTATTGCTTTGTATAGTCCTCCATTCTCTATTCCTGCAGCTCACAAGTGAAATGGAAATGACTGATCAAGAAAGGTGATGGGAGAGTTTTAAATGGAGAAGATACATCAAATATGTCACCTTATGTGAAGTAATTCTTTAAAAAGCACACGTCCATATTTCATTAATAACTGACAACTAATCCCTTTATTAACATTTAAAGCGCATGATCTTGAATCAGATTATGGTAAGTGGCTTTTCTTGAATAGCGTGCCTGAAAGATTCGCGATGGAGTGATTTTGCGATTTGCTTTGCAACTTCACAGATCGCGACATCGCATTATCGCATTATCGCACTATCGCAAATATAACGCCACAGAGATGGTTTGGCTTAATACTGCAACCATCGTTTTATCGCGATATCGCATCATCACAGATCGCAAAAGTTTTACGTTTTCCAAATTTCGTTAGCCCATTTCCTGTGATATGCAATCTCGCGATCGGTGTTATCGCAAATCGGTAAATCTTGAATTTTTTCTTATTAGTTTTTTTCTATTGCGATGCGATAGCCAAATGATGGTACTTTACTGTCATTTTATGATGCGGCTTTTTTTTAAAGACTTTTTCTTATTATAAACTTAGGTTTTAAAGTATTCAAAAGATCTTCCTAAGCTTACGATGGTAACCTTATTTTGAAGAAAGGAAACTCTTGCTTTTCCAAAAATTTAACTAAGGGTCCCCATTCATTTAGTATTCTGGATAACACTTAAATGAAAAAGGGGGGGGTTATTGCTGGCCACAACACTATCTTTTCATGTGTGGTTGTTGTGACATAAAGGGGATTTATTCATAAGTTTCTGGAGATCTATTTTGGTGACTGGATTGTATTTGAACTGGTTAAGCACCATGTAGCGAGCTTGTGCTTGATGATGGATACTTGTCGAAGATACTAGATCACGCTCAACCTCAAAAAGTGTTTGTTTTACGTTCCTTTTGGGAACTCAATGGGGCATGTGGTTTGTAGGCAAGGGCTGATGGTAGACCCCTCGAAGATTGCAGTGATTCTGAACTTGGAAGCGTCGAGGAGTGTGAAATAGTTGCATGCCACTTTGGGATATACGGGATATTATAGAAAGTTTATCAGAGTCTATGCCCAGATCACCACTTCGATGGAAAAATTGTTGAAGAAGGATGTCACATTCTGCTGGAACGATGACTGTAAGAAAAGCTTGGATATATTGAAAGAAAAGATGGTTACCACGCCGATTCTAGTCTTCCCAAACTAGAAGAAAGAGTTTCATGTACATGTTGATGCATCATGTATAGCGTTGGGGGTAGTGTTAACACAGGATGACAAAGAAGGCTTGGACCACCCTATCGCGTTCGTAAGCCGCAGATTATCCAAAGTAAAGAAGAACTATTCCACCACTAAGCGCGAAGGGCTACCTATAGTGTATGTGCTCCAAAGGTACTGACACTACTTGCTAGAAGGCCACTTTAAGATGTATACGGATCACTCCACTTTGAAGTACCTGGACAATAAGCCTATTTTATGGGGGTGAATCTATAGATGGCTCTTATTGTTCCAAGAGTACGATTTTGAAGTTGTTGTGAAGCCTAGACGATTGAACGTGGGACCAGACCATCTATCACGCATTGAAACATGGGAGGAACCTACTAATTTGGAGGAAGGATTACCTGACGCACAACTCTTTGCTGTGAGCATCACGGATGGACATTTTGAGGATATAATACACTTCCTAACAACAGGAACTGCGCCAGAAGGATACTCTATCCAGCAAAAGAAGGAATTAGTGGTGCATGCGGTAAACTTCTTTGTCATTGTTGGGCATCTATACAAGATGGGGAATGATGAAATACTGCAAAGGTATGTACTTGAGTTTGAACGAAGCAACATCCTCAGAGATGCTCATGGGGGCACCGCGGGAGGACATTATGCAGGGAGAGCAACCACATAGAAGATGCTACGCACAGGGTTGTGGTGGCCGACCCTTCATCAAGATTCAAAAGCATATTGCAAGGTGTGTGATGTATGTAAAATAATAGGTAGGCCATTGCAGAAGGATGAAATTCCTTTGAATCCAAAAATAATGTTGCAACCTTGCAAAAAATGGGCAATAGATTTTGTAGGGCCTATTTAGCCCCAAGGAAAGACAGGTGTGAGGTACATTATCACTACGACAGAGTACTTGACTCGTTGGGCAAAAGCATAGCTGGTGAAGGATTGCACGAGCGCGACTACCACGAAGTTTCTATTTGAGCATGCACTGATGTGATTTGGATGTCCAAAGATGTTGATGAGTGATCGAGGTACGCACTTCCTGAATGAGATGATCAACGCACTAACAGAGGAGCTTCAAGTGTATCACCAGAAGAGCACACCTTATCACCCACAGGCTAATGGGACAGTGGAGGCGTTCAACAAAGTGCTCAAAACTACGCTGAACAAGGTATGAAATGGTTAAAAGAGTAGCTTCGGCGTAAATCACATGCAAACAAACATTTGTCGACGCGTTTCGAACGAACCAGTGTGGTTCATTGTCAGGACAAGTTGAAGAAACAGATCCAGCGTAGCATGTTAAATAGTCTGAGCAGAGATTCCAATGGCTAATTTACCGGCTAAATCTAACTAAAGGACCCAAGTCAAAATTAATTTAATATTGTTCATATTTTAATATTGTTATTAATAATTTATAATTTATTTTATGGAAATAAGTTAAATCAGGTAAAAAATATATAAAATAAAACTTATTTCCTTAAAATAAATTATAAATTAATGGAAAATTATTATTATTTTAAATTAATTTTTAATAATTTATATATATATATATATATATATATATATTATATATATATAATATTATATAATAAATTAATTAATATATATAATAATATATTATATATATATATATATATATATATATATATATATATATATATATATATATATATAATTTAATTTATATATATATATATATATATATATAAATATTAATTTAAATAAAATTAATAAATTGATTTTTAAAACTAACCATGAATTTATTTTATATATTTTCTATTTACCTTTTTTCTATAAAATAAATTAATTTATGTATTGATTTAAATAAATATATAAATGATTTAAGTAAATTATTATTATTTTATCATATATTTGAAATTAGTAATATATATATTTATATATTATATTATATATATATATATATATATATATATTATTAATTTAAATAAATTTATTAATTAGTTTTAAAACTAACCATGAATTTATTTTTACCTAATTGTAACTTATTCCATAAAATAAATTATAAAAATTAATAAAATATTAAATTATTTTAAATTAATTTTTTAATTTTTAAACTAACCTGATTTTATTTTATATATTTTTTACTTGATTTAACTTATTTCCATAAAATAAATTATAAATTATTAATAATAATATTAAAATATGAACAATATTAAATTAATTTTGACTTGGGTCCTTTAGTCAGATTTAGCCGGTAAATTAGCCGTTGGAATCTCTGCTCAGACTATTTAACATGCTACACTGGATCTGTTTCTTCAACTTGTCCTAACGATGAACCACACTGGTTGGTTCAAAACGCGTCGACAAATGTTTGCCTGCATGTGATTTACGCCGAAGCTACTCTTTCAACCATTATGCATCACAGAAGCCTCAATTCAACTAAGGTATGAAATGCTCAACGAAGTGATTGGGACCTACGCATACCTACAGTATTATGGGCTTATTGGATGATGTCTAAGAAGTTAACGGGACAGGCACCCTTTAGGATGGTATACGGGGTTGAAGCGATGATGCCTATGGAATACATCATGCCTAGTCTATGCATAGTAGCGATCATAGGTATGGTGGATCACAGAGCCCTAGAAGAGAGGCTCGCACAGTTGGATGAGCTTGAAAAAGAGAGATTTTTGGGCGGATTTCACTAGCAGGTCCAAAAGCAGCGTGAAAAAGTGTGGCATGATCGACACATCAAGTTGAGCACATTCAAGGTAAATGATCTAGTTTTATTGTATGATATTAATTTCGATAAATTCCCCAGAAAATTCAGGATGCACTGGTTAGGGGCATATGTTATTAAGGAGATTATCGATGGTGGCATGGTCTAGTTGGTTAAGTTGAATGGAGATCCCTTCCTAGGAAAGGTGAATGGTAATCGATTGAAGCCATACACAGGTGGCCTGACCATCTGACTAGGTGACAAAAGCATAGTCTTAGTCCTCTAGGCAGATGAAAGGAGGTGTGGGACTATAAACTACATTGTCCAAGTTGGGGAGCTGCGTGATGTTAGGACTGCACGAAGCAACGAAGTGTCATAGGGTCTGCGATAGTGAAAAGACAACTGCGCTAGCGCACAAGTCTGTTGGAAAGTGACTATTAAAGTCACTATTCACGATTTGATGGTTGGTTTGAGGCCAAATGGAGCAGGCCGCAGGCATTTAAGGAAAAACTTATGGGTTAGATTCTTGAAAATTTGTCGCCAATCTAACATTAACAGGTCGAATGTGGGGGGAACAGTTGAATTTGAATTCAAAAAGCCCTATAAATTACAAGTGGTTGTCCAATGAAAAATATTTGGAATTTTAAAAATTCAGCTATTGCACTATTAGCTATGTATGGGCCTTTCAAATTTTGAGGCTTTGAGAGCAAGTTCAATGTTTGAGAGATTTTTGAAGGAGACGCAGGACCTCCTGACTAGAATGATGTTGACACCCGAGGAAGACGTGCAGGAAATGGAGGTAGTAGAAGCCCCAGAGAGTGCCAGAGTAATAGTTGAGGTCCTCAATCACCCAGAACACCGAGACCTAAGAATGATAAGAAGGCTATGATCCTAGTAAGCGTCTCACTAAGAAACCCATGGAGGACCAAGCTCACCTTGTAGGAAAAGGGGAAGGCCATTAATTTGGAGGCCAACAAGGAAGAATCTGAAGAAATCTTGGTGGATGAGGAGGACGTGGAAATGGAAGTTGAAACCCAGGGTGTGGACCCTATTACTCGGTTACCAGAAAATGTTCCTCCGCGCAAGGGCAATGCCAAGGTGCCAAAGGACATAGATGAGAACAAGAGCTCCCTGAAAACTCCATTTCTCCCAGATGATATTGTTTTTGAGGGGCCGCACTTAGGATGGGTTCATGTCCTAAAGTTTGAATATTGGAACCTCGTAGATCATGAGAAATTCCTGCATTTAGCGACTGAGCAGATAATGCACCGACAGGCTGATGTGGCGGCTAGAATGATTGAATTCGAGCCATGCACATGGCTCAGGGGTGTAGAGAAAGTCGGGTTGCTAAACCTACTCTGGGTGCCGAATTACCAGCACACCCCAGTGACCGTCTTCATCATCAGGCAGCTACTCTACTTGGTGTATGATGGGTTTTTGTGGCTGGAGGAGACCATTCCCATCACATACCACTTGATTCATCAGATAACACGGTTGCCTTACTTAGGGGAGGATCTAGCCAATATATCAGAAGGAGAAGGTGGCGAGTTGGCCCTCATGGAAGCAATTAAGAAGAAGTTCAAGTTGGAGAAGAAGAAGCGAGGATATGCCATCTCCAACATTAACAACCCTGCA
>APFE030494005.1:190869-202292 GCA_000404065.3 Pinus taeda | reverse complement strand
AAACCCTCTCTTTCACATCTGAGGGTATTTGGATGTGATGAATATGTACATGTTCCAAAGGAGAAATGAACCAAGTTGGATAGTAAATCTGAAAAGTGCATCTTTATTGAGTATAAGGATGGTTTAAAGGGTTATAAGCTTTGGAACTTAGTAACAAGGAAGGTTGTGTACAGTCGAGATGTGGTGTTCAGAGAGGTGAAAGATGTTATTAAACATGAAGTCCAACCAAAGGAACCTGTGAAGATAGAGTTTGAGCTTAAGGAGGAAGAATCAGACTCTACAACAGAGGAGGAATCAGAAGATGAAGAGCCACAAACTACGGGTGTGAGAAGATCAGTTCAAGAAAGAAGGCAGCTAGAAAGGTATAGTCCATTCGCTTTCTATTCAAATTTTGCTTTACCTATTACTGATGATGATCCTAGAACTATGAAGGAAGCAGTAGATTAAAAGGATGGAAAAATCTGGAAAGAGGCCATGGTTGATGAAATGGCATCTTTGCACAAAAATGAGGCTTGGGATCTAGTGGAGTTGCCCACTGGAAGGAAACCCATTGGCAACAAATGGGTGTTCAAGAAGAAGACAAATGCAAAAGGGAAGGTGGAGAAATACAAAGGTCGGTTGGTAGTAAAAGGTTATTCCTAGGTGCCGAGAATTGATTTTGGTGATATTTTTTCTCCTATTTCGAAGGTAACTTCTATTAGATTACTTTTATCTGTTGTTGTTGTTTTTGATTTTGAGGTAGAACAAATGGATGTGGATGTGAAGACAACATTTCTTCACAGGGATCTGGAAGAGGAAATCTACATGAAGCAACCTAAAGGCTTTGCTATGAATGGTAAGAAAGAACTGGTATGCAAGTTAAATAAGTCTCTGTATGGGTTAAAACAGTCACCAAGGATTGGGTATCAGAAATTTGATACATTTATATGGGGATTTGGCTTCACCAGAAGAAAAGCATATCACTATTTGTATTTTAAATTAATTGGTGAGCGTGTTATTTATCTGGTCTTATATGTGGATGATATGTTGTTGGTTGGAAATGACAACAAAATTATCCAGGATTTGAAGACCCAACTGTCCTCCGAATTTGACATGAAAGATCTTGGTGCTGCAAACTATATTTTGGGCATGGAAATTAAAAAAGATTCGACAAAGAGGAAGCTTTGGTTAAACCAGAGGAAGTATGTCGAGACAATACTGTAGAGGTTTAATATGCAGGATAGTAAACCGGTGAAGGTTCCTATTCCTGTAGGTGTGAGATTATCCACTAAACAGTGTCCCAAGCAACAAGAAGAGGAGGAGGACATGTCCCGTGTTCTATATGCAAGTGCAGTCGGTAGCCTGATGTATGCAATGGTCTGTACTAGACCAGACATTGCACATGTAGTGGGAGTATTGAGAAGGTATATGTCAAAACCAGGGAAGGAGCACTGGACAACAGTGAAGCGCGTTTTCAGGTATTTGCATGGCACTAGTGATTATGGTTTGTGCTACCAAAGGAAGACCAAGATTGGATAGAGTATTGGATATACGTGGCTTTGTTGATGCAGACTGGGCTGGAGATCTGGATCAGAGAAGATCTACAAGTGGGTATGTGTTTAACCTATTTGGAGGTGCAGTCAGTTGGATGAGTAAGAAACAAGCTGTAGTGGCACTATCAACTACAGAGGTAGAATACATGGCAGCCACTCATGCAAGCAAGGAAGCAGTTTGGTTGCAAATATTGTGTTCAAGTATGGGGTTAGTATAGGAAGCTATAAGGATAGACTATGATATCCAAAGTGCAATTTTCTTGGCAAAGAACCTCGCATATCATTCAAAGACAAAGCACATTGATGTTCAATATCACTTTGTGAGGGATATGATAGAAGACAAAAAGGTGTTGCTGGTAAATGTGGACATTTTGAAGAATACTGCAGATGCATTGACAAAATTTGTGAGCTCTGAGAAGTTCTCTTAGTGTAGAGAGACAATGGGTGTTTCAAGGCTGGAAAAGTGACTAAGTGCTCTTGTGGCCACCTGTGGAAAGAAAAAAACAAGTGGGAGAATGTTGGGTTGTGTTATATTCTTTCCATGACTAGCCAGTGTAGTTAACCGGGGGGTTAGAGGGGGGCTCGCAGGGGGTTTGAGGTGTACCCATAACAAGGGGTTTTGGACCCTATGTTAGGTTGGGCAGACCCACCTATGGTTTTGTGCATGATTTTCGCACATGTTTTTTGGACGCGATGGTTTTTGGTCCATGATTTTGGGCACGATGGTTTTCAGTCCATGGTATTGGATGCTTCGGCATGTATAAATATGTATTGTAACATTGAAAGGAAAATAATGAAAAATCAAGCTAGTAGTCCCAGTTTTGGGATCCAAGAGAAGATCTATGTGTATATGTGTTTTATGTGTTATGCTCTCGCATTGTTTATTTTTCTGTGTTTTAGAATTCGTATGCAAGTAATTTCTATACAGGGTTAAAACCTACATATTTATTGTTGAGAAACAATAAAAAAACCCTAAACATCCAAAAACCTAACCTTAGGAGATGAAGCGCCAAACTATGGGCCCCGTTTGGGTAAATTGGTACATCAACTTCCCGGGGTCGTAACTTTGGCATACAATCTTTGTTTGACCTGCACAATACCTCATTAGAAAGATCTATCAGAGAACTTGGTCCCAAGTTTCCCAAAAAACATTGTTTAGGGCCTCAAAATGGCTTTGGAAGTTAAGGGCCTGAAAAACTGGAAAAAAAAACAAAAAAAACAAAAAAAAAACAAAAAAACAAAAAAACAAAAAAAAACAAAACAAAACAAAACAAAAACAAAACAAAACAAAACAAAACAAAACAAAGCAAAACAACAACAAACAAATAAACAAAAACAAAAAAAACAAAAACAATGTTGGGGGTCCCAGTGGAATAGGCGGGTGGCCACCAATATCCACCTGGATCACTTGTTTTGCTTATGAGGCAACCAAATGACTAATAAGTTTTCAACACATGGCATACCGACACTGATCAACTAAACCTGCACAAAAAACAAAAACAAATATATTAAAATCCCCATAAAAAAATAACAAATAAAAAATCATTTAAAAATAATATATTATGGTTATTAAATAAATAACCATATATCATCAGAATATGGTTTAAACTATTATAATGGCCGAAACAAACTTACGCCAAAATTACAACATATATTGAGGTTTGAAGACATGACCTCCATTGTCAGTGTTTTGACATCTGACTGCCAGCGACAGTGAAAAGCAAGCACTCTTTGTTAACTTTGCCCAAGATTAATTATTTAAGGATCATTTGTGACTAGAGAGAGACAAAGAAATGGAGCTATGAGCTACGGAGGAACCAAGAGCGTAGATGGAACCTTGACGCAGATGAATGGGCATGTTTTTCAATAGAATTTTTTATAGAATATTCTTTACGTAGAATCTGTAACGAATGTAAAAGATTCTCTTGACCCAGAATTTTGACAGTGTTAGAAATATGTCAACTTTATGCTCAAACTATTCAAAGTTTCACCAAGAATCTGATGGTGCAGATGGTTTTCTCATTTGAGTAGCAGATTTTCCAGAGACAAAATTTTGAACATGGAACCATGAAGGTGGAACCATGCCACAAGAATTTGCATGGAATCTAAAAGATCCCAAGAGGCCAATTTTTAAAGGTGACAAAAGTATGTCGAGTTTATACTCATTTTTCTACAAGGAGTCTGATGGTGTAATTAGTTTCCTCATCTAAGCAACAAAATTTTAGTTAAACTACATAAAAGAATCTTTATGGAATCTTAAAGAATCTTTAAGATTCCCTGGAGACCTAAAAATGATAGTTTCATAATTAGGTCGACTTTATATTCATTTTTCTCAGTTTTTCACAAGGAATGTGATGGTGAGATCATTTTATTCTTATGAGCGGATGAATTTCAATCACCCTGCATAATAGAATCTTTTAGGCATCTTTGAGATTCCCAGGGAGCCCAAAATTGGCCAAGTTAGAAAGGAGTCAAGTTTACAGTCAGATTTCATGATTTTTCGCCAGGAATTCAACTTTGTAGTTTGCTTCTTTAGTAGAGGTGTGAATTTTCATGCCAACCCCGATGTGGAGGTATATGATGCAGTGATGCATGTATCCATTTGATGTTTGTTGATACGATGCTTTTATGTTGAAATCCTAGTTTACTACTATGTTGGAGGATCCTTGTATGCTAGTTCATGTGAGAGTTTGATATTTTGTCATGCTGATTAAGAGATTTTATGAGTGAGAGTTCTTATAGGAGAAAATATTGTGGAGAGACATGTCACTCTTGTTGAAGTATTTCTTCCTTTTTTTGACAAATATTGCATCATGTACTCATCATCTTCTTTCAGCATTTAATGAAATGGCCTCCCCACTCTTGACACTGGGCCTGGAGGCATAGCCCACACTAGGTGAACTCCGTTATCAACTTTTGTGTTTTCTTTGATTTGAGGGTTTACGACATGTTTCCTCTTCTTTAAAGTATGAACGTGTGGTTTTTCACACTCTTTCACATGCAATTCTGCTAACATCACATAAGTAAAAGATCTTGTTTAATTATAATATCTGAGAGAATCCAGATCACTATTATAATTTACCTAGTTTCTTAATTCCTGGTTAAGGATACAGGGTATCCAAACTTGACCTCCAAGTTTACTTTATGAACATAGGGCTATAAAACTTCCTCTTCACTCATCCACCTTAAAATTGATTTTGATACCACCATTGTATTTTAATCATCAAGATATTTCTAACAATATGAATTTCGTCCATATCCAAGATCCGAACACAAATTTATGCCCATTTGAAAATATACCCTCCAAGACATGTGGAAATATTTTTCCCATGTTTCACCATCATATAATTTCATGTCCACAGTTGAACACATCAACCTACCCATTCCATTGGCTATCATATCCCTCAACCATCCACTAGCCCAATATACCATTGGGTTAAAGTCTTACCTTTATTCTTATTCAATCCTAGTCTAATCCAATTAATGGATCATCAAATAATAAAACCCCACCCTTTCATCAACTTACACTTATATCCATCGACTCACTAAACCATTAGGCTATTGGGATACATAACACAAATCCCTTATGACTCTGGCCAATATTCGATAGTCTAACATCTCATAGCTTGATATCTAATAGTATGTTATTTTGATATCCTAATAGCATGAAGTCCCGTTAGCCAATATCCTGACATCTGTCACCCAATCACTTGAAAGCCGATAAATTTTATTTATTTGATAAGAGTTTCTTATTTTTTCAATAGATGTTATCGAGTTCTATCAATATTAGGAGTTTGCAATTGTGTTTGTTTGATGTGTTACCTAACACCCGATCTTGAAATATCAGATAGAACAGATTAATTCCTTCCACATTTTCTCTGTCAACAAACCTTCCAGTATCTAGTTCATTAGGTCATTGGTCCCTTAGTAACCTTGAATTGATGTAGATAAACTCGATCCATGGGACCCTAAACATCAAGCCACTAGGAGAACTCAAAGATCCTCCTAAAATATTTAAGGCCAATATGGTGAGTGGACCCTATGCCTTTGCCATTTTCATAGCTAAGCTCTCAGTCACATCTCCTATGAATAAATGTGACCAAGGATTGATGTTAAGGAGTCCTAATCTCCAAATTTCGAAAAATTCCACTAAGAAACATCACAAATCAAAAGGTTCTTCCTCAAAATTCTAAAGTTTGTGCTAAGATCCCAAGTCAATTTCGGAGGACAAAAATTGACTATAATAGGGTAGAAAAATTTCATAAACACTTCTGAAGCCTCAAACACCCTAATAACCTATGAAGGCACTTCAAAATTCTACTCACGCCCTGCTTCTCCTTCTACATAAGACAAGGAGGTGGGATTTCAATACTAAACTATCAACTCCAAACTCTGATAAGTGGAAGAGCCAATACTCTAGTTTACCCCCAAAGGAAACAAAGTATCCCAACACTAAACAATTTTCAAGTCTTCTTATTCCCTACAAGTATATAGGCCCAAATTTTCCATCCCACAACTAGCCTAGAGAATACTACTCACATCTCTAAAAGGGCCACATTAGCCTACTTCAAGTCCTTCAATACACTTCCACAAATCAAGATTTCTTTAGTGAACTCTTTAACACTTTCAATCTGGTGTTCTGTGAAGACTCTTTTCTTTGAGTCCTCCCTTTATAATTAAGGGTTTGAATATGAATGAAACATATTTATCACATGTATCATATTTTAAAGAGTATTTCTACATACACCATTTTCTACTAAATGAATTTACAACTAAAATCCAAACACAATTACTCATTTTTTCAACTCATCATTACAATATTTATCAGTAATCCAACACAATAATAATCATGAAACATGGAACAACAATTTCTTTTCAATAATAGAGAAATATATACATTTATATCTTTCACTTGAGCTTGTTATAAAATAAACAAGGGAGTATCACTTTCTGCCCAACAATAGGCTCAACTATGTTGTAGTCTTTCTTGCATTTGGGTGCCCCCAAGCTAGATATGATGTTGAGAGGAGGTTTCACTCAATGTTCAACAACATTCAAATTAAGGTATAGAACATGAAGGATACTCTCCTTCATACACAAGGATCCAATATACTTCCTTTTAGCAATTAAGCTAGGGCCTTTTCTCTTTCATAGTGTTTCCAGATTGGTCTTACACAACAAAACTAGAGCCTTTCACTAAGCCAATGCCCCTCAGTGCTTCCTTTTCTAAATTCTTTTTGTGTGTATATTCAAGAATATTATTAGCAATTACATCCAACCCTCTAGCTTAGGTTTATGACTTCATCATTGAATTACCTAACCAATCAAGTAGTCCACAAATCCACGTAGGATATTACATCTCAAAGAGATTTTTCCCCTACTTTATGCTCAAATTTATAGACTTAAAACCCATGCATGTAATGGATTCCTTTCATATGTTACTCCATTTCACACACACAACACTCTACAAGTCACATACCACACAATATTTTCTCTTCCACATTCCACTTCTATAAGCGCCCTCCCAAACACGCATGCCCTACATTTTCATTTCTAACTCCACGCACTCTACCAGTATGAGAATTTAGGTCCTTCCTTGGGCTATGTGGTCAATCTAAATTATTCAAAATGGGTACGTATCCCATACATAGGGAGATGTTTGGTACAATCCTATTCCTTGTCATATTTACTAGAAGTTGTGTAGTATAACTACCAAGTGAGATAGGAAATTTCCCTAAATCCCCCTATAGATTCTTCTCTTATGCATTGGGATCTATGTTGGCTACTCTCTTCTTTAGCTTTAGAAATATATTAAATAAATATGAATACTTACATAAATTAAATATGGTAAAATATCCATGTGGGTCATCCCAACATTATCAGTCTTGATTACATATTACAAAATTAAGCGATTAAAAAAGGGTTTTATAATAACCTTCCCCTTAAAGGAATGTCATCCTTGGTATTCAACCCATTTCAAGTTTCATTCTCAGTGGTGTTACACTATCCCGAGAGTTCTTTTCAGGATCACACCATTCAAGGTGCCTTTTTCTCACTAAAAATATTTGTGGACTACTTCTTGTTGGCTACATCAATACCATTTTTCTTGCATAGAAACATAATATTTCATGTCCTTTTTCCTTCCCACTACTACAAAAATGACATTTTTCTTCACATTTTTCCCACTTCTATATTTATGGAGTTCCATTTATCACCTACATTAGAAAGCCAACAAATCATATTTGTTATGATTATTTCCACATACAATCATTCAATATATTCTATAGGAGATCTTGATTTCCACAGTGAACACGTGCATTTCAATAGATGAAATTTCAACTAAATACATATATATATGGTTGTTCATTGCTTCAATAAGCTTCCACAAGTGACAATTTAGATCACTACTTGCATTAGGCACACTCATACACACTTATGATCCAAATGATCATGCCACATAAAAACAATTGTAGCATTGATTCAAGCCTCCTCCTCCTTGCAGACACTCACCATTTTTGGGTTCAGGTAATACCCTCTTTTTGTTAGATAATCCTTTGGGTGATCTACCTAGCTGGGGCTTTCGTACATAAGAAGACCAAAGAGACTAACAGAGTCTTATAGCCAAATTATCCCTTTGGATTTCTCTATCATGGTTCGCATGTCATTACTCCTAGTAGTCAACGCATGTCATAAGACTCCAATATCACTTCAGTGGCATTGTTCGTAGCTCTCTATTTCACAGCCTTTATTTTTCATTCCTAGATAGTGATGTAGGAGCATCCAAACTTCCAGTTCATTTCAAAATCAATTTTTTAGAAGGAAAGCTATAAATATTGTGTTTTGACATCTAAGAAGGAATTCTAATTCCTTATTTTAAATAATTATAGCTTCTTTAATTATCATAGAAATCATGAGAGATTTAAGTATGATTTATGGAGTGATTCTATGGATAGTTTGAGATATTTAAGTATTTATAAAATCTAATTTGTGGATTGATTTATGGGTGATTTATGGAATGGTTTTAGGATCTATAAAACTTGTGATGTTTCTAAATTATATCTATTGTAATCCTGAGGTAAATAAAAATAGAGTAAGTGTGATTAAAAGATATAATGACCAAATGAATGTAGAATTAGACCATAGAGAGTGAATGTAGAGAAAAAAATGTTTTGATGTGTGTATGTACAATTCTTGTTATGATTAATGAGAAGAAAATTCACCATAACATTATGTGTCTCTTTCTATGTATTATTTTTGAATGCATTCAAGATCCGGTGAATATTTGTTAATGTGAAATCAGCTAAATCTATACATGAATTCAAATTGGAAGACAAACTATTTGTGTGAGTGACTATAAAGAGAATAAACATGATTGATAAGACTTGTGTAGAGCAGAGTTGTGTAGAATTCCCATTTGGAATTCTAGTCAGATCACGATTATATTTGGGTAGAATGTAAATAGGTTCCAAATTCTGTAGAAATCTCCTTGAATTAGAAGTTGAGATTATAGGAAAAGTGGATTTTTTCTATATTAAGTGGTATAAGAGAAGGTACACTCTTTGGAGGACAAATTCAAAGCTTGCAACATCAGAGGTTTGAGAAATATAGTTGAGGTGAATTGTTATTGTTTGAAATTTATACTGATGACTCTATGAATTGAAGTTTTTTGCAAAAAGAACACTAAAGTTCTTTGAAAACAAATCTACTTGGATGGAAGTAGAATAGATTGGGCTTGATAATAAAATATGGAGAAGAATGTTCTTTGGATGAAGAATAACAGTGAAGGACTGCAACAGTAGAGCCAACAGAAAGATTCGAAGAAGATTGCAACAACAATACATGTTCAAATGAGGTTTGGACAAGAGGTAAATGGTCATTATGTTTCAATTAATTTGTAAATTAAATAGTTTATTACAAGTTGAAGAGATAAATGTGATTATAGTAGCAGGAATGTAACCAAGAACAAAGGAATTTATTGAAGATTGTGATAAAGAACTTGTTCTAGCTGAAGGTTGGAAAGAAGGAGGACAAGTGAAGTTATCAAAGAGGTGAGATAGATGAGTGCAGAAGATGAAAGAGCAAGGATTTCTTAAGAGAATATTCCAAAGGAGGGAAACAATGGAAATACTAGAGAATACTAAGCCATGGAAAATATTATTAAGGTATTAAGTGACAGCTTGATGGAATCAGTTTGTCACAGAAGCTTAATTGCATCTCATATTGAGCAAGAGGAACATCATAGAGGAAGGAAGATTATGACTATTTATGGTCATAGTAAAGATTCAGAGGTAAGAAATAGGAATTTAAGTGATAAGGAACTTGATAGAGAAATAACTACAATGAAGGTACAACTTGAGGCGTTGAGAGAACTGCTACAGAAACGAGAAGACCATGCATATAGGTGGACTGTACAGAGGAGAGTAAAATGGAATTGGTTGCATATTGAAATAGAGGCATAGGAAAAATGATCTGTTGAAGGATGAAAATATCAAAGGAATTGAACAAAAGAAGAGGGTAATTGTTGAAGGACAAGTTCACTTTTGTGAACTTGAACAAGGACCAATCCTTAAAGAGAGTGATGAGGATGCTAAGAGGAGATCTACAAGGATCTTTTGAACTATTTGGGAGGTTCAAATTAGCATGATAATTTGATGTTTGAGGAATCAATTAAGGCAACAAAGAATCATTTGTTTAAAGCTAATGATTTGTGTATGTTTGTAGGTTACATAGATAATGAAGAAGGACAATCATCTGAAGTTTTCATTAAGATTGATGAAGACGATAAAAATATGCTTTATAAAATCATAATTGAAGAGGGAAATCATAATTATGTTTCCAGAGGAGATGAACCAAAATTTTCTATCAAAGACAATCAGAGTGAAGATCATGTAAAATTCATAAAATAAATTTTGGTATGTAGTTACAAGGACCTACTGGTGCAGAAAACAAGGCAAAATTGATTAGTGAAGACATTAAAAGAGAAGGTAAGAAAATAATTTAGATGCAATGCTTGAGAGGCATGAAGAAGAGTTATAATTGCTAGAATGTGTTTTGAAAGATTCTGAGTCAGAAAGGGAAATTATAGCTAAAGAAGATAAATGTTCACACATGCCTAGTAGTGAAGATGTGTTTACAAAATTTGAGGAAGCTAAGGTATATTTTAATTTACATATAAATTATGAGGATGAAAACATAGAAAGTAAAGATGAACATGAGAATGTAATTAAAGAAATAGAAGCTAATTTATTTCTTAGAGATGATATAAAACCTCAAGCAGAACATTTAGATTTAATGTTTGAAAAGTTTGAAGAGGAAATGGGGCTTTAGAGAATTGGTTAGCAAGAGATACAACTGATGAAAACTACAAAGAGTTCTTATAATCAGTTGAAGAGGAGGATCAGATTAAAGTGCCATACAACAATGCCATAAATTAAGAAGAAATGAAACAAACCATGGACAACAACAACGATAAATTTTCAGCGAAGGAAAGAAAAACTCATGCAACAAAGTATTGTCAAGATGAAAGTTAAAATCCAAATGGAGAATTTTGAAGAAGACAATAGTAATTTTGTTGTAGAAAAATAGTGTAGAAGGCATATAAATGTCTTAAGCATCTGTTAGAAGATGCATGTCGAAGAAAAGTGGGATAAAATTTATGATACTCTTATGCAAGAGAAGATCCATTCACAAATGGTACGAATTTGGAAACATAATGATGAATTGGATATCGAGATAAATGAGTTGTCGGAACTTATGAAGACGAATCCCAAAATAATATAAAAATAAAGGAAGTAGATAATCAACAATATCATCGAGTTGACTATGAAATATTTTGAAGGCATAATGTACGGAAAACTAAAAAACAATATGTGGGATCCAAGAGGATTAGTT
>APFE030494005.1:178369-185869 GCA_000404065.3 Pinus taeda | reverse complement strand
ATAAAGTCACAGATTTACCTTATTAGATATGAATAAGACCAGTGCATCCAGTGGCATTACTTTAGGCAAAGATAGGGGCAAACTGTATAGGAGTACACCACATAATTTAGAAAACTAGCCATAATGTTGGGTATCTAATAAAGAACCCATATGTATTCCTCAAGTATTTGGGGGGCCTACATAGCCATTTCTGGAAGCAAGTGATGTAGTTCAAATCCAAATGGTGGAAAATGCTTTTGTACAAGCGTAGTACTTGGAGAATATAAGACAAAAGAAAGGGAAATCAAGTGGGTCAAAGCAGAAGGAGCACTAGGAAGCTTCCAAGGAGGGGAAGAAGAAACGAAAAGGGGGAAAAGGAAAAAAAACACAGCAGCCATAGCACACTGGTGCAAAGATCCCAATAACCACTACAACCACTATGACATTAATGGTCATATAGAGGATAAATGCTAAAAGTTTCATCTATATCTCAACCTAAAGAATAGAAAGAAAGATGCTAAGAAGAAAAATATCATGTCCACTAATTAAAGAAACCAAGTGGAAAACGACTAAGACTTGGATGAGAATATTGTATGTACATCAGTGCAAAAGGGGATGAATCTCAGTAGCCTTTAGCAACAAGAAGAGAAGTAAATGGCCAAACTCTTCCATATAAAGATATAGGTCAAGAAGTTGAAAAAATGAAAATTGATGCTCTATTCAACTCGAGATCACAAGGGAATCTCATCACAGTAGGTCTAGTCAAGAAACTAGGAGGAGACTCATGACCATCCTAAGCCATATCCATTGGGATGAGTCAACAAGGAGTCAAAGACAAAGGTAATTAAATAATGAAAAATCAAATTTTCTATTAGTGATGACTTTGTTGATGAAGTAGAATTAGATGTAGATCCGCTAGATGTATGTGGTGTTATGCTTGGGAGTCCCTATATGTACATGAGGAATGCGATCATCCTGTGGTGAGAAAACTAGTAACAACTCATAAAGGATAAAAAATCCTTCACAATCAACACACACAAGGCCAAGTGAAATATCACGTTGTAATGTTTCTTATTACCAATTAAAAACCTTGAATACAATTAACCCACACTCCCCTGGAGCATTCATGGAGCCTCTGACAGGGGCTAAAAATAAATGAGGAGTTATTCTATTAAAGATATTTCCACATGCACGGATTGAAGGGGTGTTTGGCCTGCACACCCACCACCATCCACCTCAAGCATGGCGAAATGCCCGCACCATATATCCACTTATTTATAATTCACAATGTTGAGGGAAAGGAGGGACTTATAAATGAAATCCATAATCCACTAAAAAACGGATTTTTGGGCATAGATACCCATGTACTCTATTGGTGAGGCAAACAAAAGAGATCTGAATAGGGATCTTCATGGAATAGTTTTCCGTCCAAACTTACCATTGATGACTATCTTTCCAACTTCTAATAGACAAGATTTATTTGCTTGCTTGTCAACTTCCTTGTTTTGAGTTTTTAAATTGTGATAGAAGGCCTTGTTAGGAAAGGAATCCAAGATATAGATAATACTATGCAATAGAAGACTTAGAAGGTTGTTCTTAGGGCGTGTGTCATTTTGTAAATATTGAATGGTGATAAGAGAATCTCCCAGGATTGTCATGCTAGAAATTTCTCGATCTCTAGCCAATTGAAGGCCAAATAGGAGCCCATACATTTCCACCAATTTTTTTGTCCTTTTTCCAAGCTCCCGGGAATACTTTACTTTACATTCTTCAAGATTCAAGAGAATCCCTCCCCGTCGTGCCACTCTGTTACAAAATATTTACCTATAACTTATGTGATAAAATATTTTAATTTACATTAATTTTTAATTTATGAATAAATTAATAAAAATATAAATAAATGAAAATAAAAATTAACTACCTATAAAAATATGTGGAATAAATCTATTTTAAAAATTTCATAATTTAATTTATCAATAATCATGAAAATAAAAATTAATTACCTAATAAATTAATTTGATATTATATTTAAATTTACATAATTTTATTTCTTCAATAAAATTAGCTTGAAATAAAATTAATTACCTATAAATTTAATTGATAATTATTTTAAATTTACATAATTTATATTATTATCAATAAATAATAATAAATATAAATTAATTGAAAATAATTAAAATTACACTTAAAAACAAATAAATTAAATACTAATTAAATTCTATTACCTATAAAATAATTGATAATAATCATATTCAAAATTTACATTAATTCCTAATATATTATCAATAAAATATAACACAACATAAAAATAATGATTGTGTGACAATTATTAAATTCACATAAGTTTATAATTTATAATAAATATTAAAATAATTTTAAATAAACTGAGAAATAATAGGTCAAATTTAACTACCTAATAATGTAATATTTTAAATTTAGATTCATTCTTAATATTTATCAATAAATCTATATAAACAACATATAATTGTTGGCTTCCTGAGATATTGTATAGTTTGTATAAAGAGAGATGTTGTATCGTAATATTACATTTAGAAATATAATTACATTAAAAATATAAATATAGTAATAACAATGACATTAATACAAGCTATAAATAAAATGTTTCAATTTCCTCCTTAATTTTACATCAAATTTATATAAAGAGATAAACTAATTGAAAATAAAAATAAAAAAATTATTTTTAATATAAGGGAGACATATAGTTTCCCACTACTTATTATCGAATTGATTAGCATACAAAAAATAATATTACTGATTGTGTATTTATTTCATTTTAATATAAGGATTGATATATAATTATTTTCAAAAAATATTAAATAAAATAAAAATTTATTTACATATAATTTAATTATTTTAATTTCTATATTAAATAATGAACAGAAATATTATAAAAAATATATATATATAAATAGTGTTCCAGATTGCCAAAAAATAATTAAATAGCATCCATTATAAAATTACCTTTGGTTCTATTCTCAATGTCGACATTATGCTTTTCTATCTTAAAAGCAAATGGAAAAAGACATACACTTCATTTACCTCTTGAAGACCCGAAAACACTTGACAAATGTTGGTGGTGCTACACAGGAACCTTTCCTTTTTTTAATATTAATAATATTTAAATACACTCATGCGTAAGAGAATAATTGGAATACATTACAATTTCTTTGGAAAGTACAATAAAACTAAAGTACCGATGATTCGTAAGGTAATTGAAATGGTGTGAACATCAGATCTACTCATGTGACAATACATTTAGAGCTATGGATATTCCTATCATTATCATTGTGCCCAGCAATAGACATATTGTTGATTTCCTTTTAAGTCAATAATTTTATTTTTGTTTAATATAATTTAGATTTTATTTTTTTATTTTTTATTTTTTTAAATATTTTGATTTTAAATTGAATTATAAGTTTTTGTTTATATCTAAATTTATTTTGGTTGGGTTGTTAATAAACATATTCATGTAATTTTGTGAAGAATTAGGGAGGTTATTAATTCTTTAAAACAAAACATTGAAAATATATATATTTTATTTTTTTAATCAATAATTTATCTTATTTTGTTTTAAATTTATAATACAATTTTATTAATAATTAATTTGAAAATGTTCATATATTAAAAACATATATTATAAAATATTTTATTATTTTATGATTAATAACACTTAATTTACTAATAAATAATATATTTTAATAACAAATATAATCATTCTTTCTCCAATCATATAAACTTATACTACACCTATTAAAAATTTTAAATTTAATTTAAATGAGAATATTTAAAAAAAACATATTTACTATTGTTCTCTTAGTTAGTTTACAAAGTTAGGATTTGATTAATTATTTTATTTTTCTATAGTTTTTAAGAGAGAATGAATATTATAGTAAGTAGGAGAAGATTCGAGAGTATTGTGGAAGGTTTGAGAAGATTATGGATTAGTTAGCTCTTATCTAGGGATAAGTGATTAGATGAGAGATGTTAGGGATCAAGAGAGATATTGTGGGAGTTAGTTTAGGGCTCTAGAACCTATTTTTGTTCAGATCCATTGTATAAATTGAGGTGACCTTATGAGGCATGTATGATGTAGAATTGTGTGAGTGAGTGTGAGGAATGAAGAGGCCAATCATTGGGCCAATAGTTCTCCTATAATTATTATTTTTTATTAATTATTCATTTTTTGAGTTTTTATGCACATATGCTTAGTGTGTGAGTCTCAATCTAGTTTTTATGGTATGTGATTATGAATGAGTACATGACCTATGGTTAGAGAATTGCATCAGGTTGGAGGGCGACCCTATAGTGACTAAGTGAGAGTATTTCAAAACTGTCATAAAGTCACAGATTTACCTTATTAGATATGAATAAGACCAGTGCATCCAGTGGCATTACTTTAGGCAAAGATAGGGGCAAACTGTATAGGAGTACACCACATAATTTAGAAAACTAGCCATAATGTTGGGTATCTAATAAAGAGCCCATATGTATTCCTCAAGTATTTGGGGGGCCTGCATAGCCATTTCTGGAAGCAAGTGATGTAGTTCAAATCCAAATGGTGGAAAATGCTTTTGTACAAGCGTAGTACTTGGAGAACATAAGACAAAAGAAAGGGAAATCAAGTGGGTCAAAGCAGAAGGAGCACTAGGAAGCTTCCAAGGAGGGGAAGAAGAAATGAAAAGGGGGAAAAGGAAAAAAACACAGTAGCCATAGCACACTAGTGTAAAGATCCCAACAACCACTACAACCACTATGACATTAATGGTCACATAGAGGATAAATGCTAAAAGTTTCATCTATATCTCAACCTAAAGAATAGAAAGAAAGACGCTAAGAAGAAAAATATCATGTCCACTAATTAAAGAAACCAGGTGGAAAACGGCTAAGACTTGGATGAGAATATTGTATGTACATCAGTGCAAAAGGGGATGAATCTCAGTAGCCTTTAGCAACAAGAAGAGAAGTAAATGGCCAAACTCTTCCATATAAAGATATAGGTCAAGAAGTTGAAAAGATGAAAATTGATGCTCTATTCAACTCAAGATCACAAGGGAATCTCATCACAGTAGGTCTAGTCAAGAAACTAGGAGGAGACTCATGACCATCCTAAGCCATATCAATTGGGATGAGTCAACAAGGAGTCAAAGACAAAGGTAATTAAATAATGAAAAATCAAATTTTCTATCAGTGATGACTTTGTTGATGAAGTAGAATTAGATGTAGATCCGCTAGATGTATGTGGTGTTATGCTTGGGAGTCCCTATATGTACATGAGGAGTGCGATCATCCTGTGGTGAGAAAACTAGTAACAACTCATAAAGGATAAAAAATCCTTCATCATCAACACACACAAGGCCAAGTGAAATATCGCGTTGTAATGTTTCGTATTACCAATTAAAAACCTTGAATACAATTAACCCACACTCCCCTGGAGCATTCATGGAGCCTCTAACGGGGGCTAAAAATAAATGAGGAGTTATTCTATTAAAGATATTTCCACATGCACGGATTGAAGGGGTGTTTTGCCTGCACACCCACTACCATCCACCTCAAGCATGGCGAAATGCCCGCACCATATATCCACTGATTTATAATTCACAATGTTGAGGGAAAGGAGGGACTTATAAATGAAATCCATAATCCACTAAAAAATGGATTTTTGGGCATAGATACCCATGTACTCTATTGGTGAGGCAAACAAAAGAGATCTAAATAAGGATCTTCATGGAATAGTTTTCCATCCAAACTTTCCATTGATGACTATCTTTCCAACTTCTAATAGACAAGATTTATTTGCTTGCTTGTCAACTTCCTTGTTTTGAGTTTTTAAATTGTGATAGAAGACCTTGTTAGGAAAGGAATCCAAGATACAGATAATACTATGCAATAGAAGACTTAGAAGGTTGTTCTTAGGGCGTGTGTCATTTTGTAAATATTGAATGGTGATAAGAGAATCTCCCAGGATTGTCATGCTAGAAATTTCTCGATCTCTAGCCAATTGAAGGCCAAGCAAGAGCCCATACATTTCCACCAAATTTTTTGTCCTTTTTCCAAGCCCTGGGGAATACTTTACATTCTTCAAGATTCAAGAGAATCCCTCCCCGTCATGCCACTCTATTACAAATTATTTACCTATAAAATAATGTGATAAATATTTTAAATTTACATAAATTTATATTATCATAAAATAATAATAAATATAAAAATAATGAAAATAAAATTAATTACCTTAAAATAATTGTGGAAATTATTTAAAGTTACATAGTTTTATATTATCAATAAAATATAATCAAACATAAAATCATGGTTGTGTGACCAATTATTTAAATTCACATAAAGTTTAATATTTATCAAATAAAATAATAATAAATATAAAACTAATTAAATAAACTAAGAAATAATAAGTCAAATTTAACTACCTATAAAATAGTGTAAAATAATTTTAAAATAGATCATTTCTTAATATTTACAAAAATAAACAAAGATAAATAAGAATATTGTATAGCTTAGTATAATTAGATGTTGTAAACATAATATTAACATTTTAGAATAATACTTACAATTACAAAAATATAAATAATAGAGGAGAGGAGACGAGGAGGAGAGAGAGGACTATAATAAATGTTTTAAATTTCCTCCCTTAATTTACATCAAATTATAATAAAAGAGATAAACTAAATGATAAATAAAAATAAATTTTTATATAAAGAAGACATTAGTTTCCCACTACTATACATAAATTACTGGTGTGTAATTATTTATTTTTAATATATAATTGATAACATATTTAAAAAATATTGAAAATAAATAAAAAATTAAATGTACATCAACTTTTAATTATTTAATTTCTATATTAAATAATGAAAAAAAAAATTATATAAAATGGATATTATAAATAAAATATGTTTTCCAGATTGCCAAAAAATAATTAAATAGCATCAATCATAAAATTACCTTTGATTCTGTTATCAATGTCGACATTATGCTTTTCTATCTTAAAAGCAAATTGAAAAAGACATACACTTGCTTCATTTACCTCTTGAAGACCTGAAAAGTGTTGGTGGTGAGATAAAGGAACCTTTCCTTTTTCAATATTAATACACTCATGCGTGAGAGAATAATTGAAATACGATATTCCTCTTCAAATTTACTATGAATACGTTACAACTTTTTGGAAAGTACGATAAAACTAAAGTACCGATGATTCGTAAGGTAATTGAAATGGTGTGAACATCAGATCTACTCATGTGACAATACATTTTGAGCTATGGATATTCCTATCATTGTGCCAGCAATAGACATATTGTCGATTTCCTTTTAACTCAATAATTTTATTTTTTTCATATATTTAGTGTTTTTTTTAATATTTTGATTTTAAATTGAATTATAAGTTTTTGTTATATCTAATTTATTTAGAGAAATTGGGAAGTTAATAAATTGGGAAGTTGTTAATTTTCTATCCAATGTAATTTATGTGAAGAAGTTAGAGAAGTTACTAAT